>BSBK01006683.1:5000-190000 GCA_027943335.1 Chamaecyparis obtusa | reverse complement strand
TCATATTAAAATCAGGTTTTAATTGTGTATTGTAGGTTTGATCTTGGGTAGATTTCATGATTAAGTATGTTTTAGAGTCTAATAGGATGGATGATGTTCTAGGAATATCTAATTGTAAGCATAATCTAAATGCAATTAGTGTCAAGTGAATCATAAATTAAAGCACTGCGCAAAACACTTTTCTCAGACATTGCTATTACTATTTCTTCCCATGAACATCATGTAGATGCAATTAGTACCAAGTGAATCATTCATCCTCATGAGGGAAGGGTTCGTATGAATTACTACTCATGAAATATAGATTAATGTGGTTGAATAAAAAACTACACACTTGAATCTTGATATTAATATCATAACTTGACACACTGTAGAAAACACCTCCTACTTATCAGTTGTACAACCTCTTCAACCATTAATGCACTTACCTTTGCGCAGACATTGCTTTCAACTAGTTCTTCGCGTAAACATCCTAAATACAATTGATAGAAATCAATCATTCTCTATGAAAGATAAATTCATGAAAATCACTATTCATGAAATATAAAATAGATTTAAATACAAAACTATACAATTGAATTCTGATATTAATACCATAACTTCAACTCACTATAGAAAACACACCTACTTATCAACTATACAATCCCTCCAACCATTAACACGCTTCCTTTTACTCAGACATTTCTATTGCTCTGTTTTTACTACTGGAGCCACTTACACTACTACTCTTTTTTTTCCTTGTTGGGAAAGCTTTTTACCCAGCATTGGATGTTGTCAAGCCTTCTGTCATCTCCGAGGATTATTCCTTCTGATAAACTTTCCCTAATTTCTTTGTAAGACAATCCACCACCTCCTTTCTGATGCTACAATTTAATATTGATTTAATTTGTAAACTTTTGAATTTTATTATTTTAATTTATAAACACTTTGAGTGTTCTTATTTGTTCTGATTTATCAACTAATTTTCTTATAGAATTTTATTTTTCTATTATTCTGAAGATGGGTACAGAGCTCGATTCAAAATGTAGATGTAAAAGTTTCTAACACAATCAAATTTTCAAACAACAGATAACAAATTTTTTAATGTTCAGTTAGAAAATATAGTCAATTAGACAATAGACTCATCATTCTAACTTTCAAACTTAAATGACTGTTAAGAAACTTGATAACGAGCTCCCCATTTCTAACCTTATTTGCTTCAAACATATTTTATAACAAAAATTGCAATCAATGTTTATGATTAAAACAACAGAGTACATGATTGTTTTGCTATATCAATTTCCAACCAACCAACTTTTGTCAACGATCACTTTTATCATTCATTCTTTATATACTTTTTGCCTTCAATTGTCCACAGCCTTTGTTCTTGTTTTCTTCTGTCATAGATATAATGGCAACTAGCTAGAAAGTTGACTGTGCACCTGTTATCTTACATAAATTATTACAAATTAGCCAACAAGTTGCAGACTAAACTATTTAGCAAACCAACATATTCCTTTCTTCCTTTGTTTGTTCATTGACCGTGCACTTCCTTGACTGTGTAGCTGTTATCTGCAATTTTACTAAAATTTTTTTTGGCCTGAATCCAATGATTTTTATTATAAACAAAAACTAGATGTCAAGTCTCTATCTGAAGTGGGATGGTGCATGCATTTGTGTTGTTTTCTGGTTCAGTGCTTGAATGTGATTATGAATGTAGGCCCTTCATCAACTATATTAAGAAACAATTAAGGGGTTTGGAGCACGCCATTAATAAGTAAATGAGACTCCACATGGCTACTTGCTTATGGGTATCTCAGAAGGAATAAGGGCCAAATGATTATGATTACTTCTTTAGGCTAGAGCCACGCCTCATTAAAATAATCAAGTTTAGCTTGCACCTTTAACAATAAAATTGTATATGGAGAGATATTTATTAAAATTTATGTTTATTCAGATGTAATATTAGATGTAATATTGTAATGTCATCATGCAATTTGTATTTTTATGTATTTTTTTATTTAGTTTTAGTTTTATTTTGAAAACAATGCGTTGATATATGTATATTGTTAAATGTTGTGATATTTTGTGAAGCGTGTTTCATTTTCTTAATATTTACTTATCTTCATATACATATATTTTTATCTATTAGCTCCAATCTTATCTTTCAACACACATACTATGATGTATTCACATAAGACTTGCATTTATTACACCTAAATCATTTCTCCTACTTAGATATAGTTATTAAGCACCTAGATGTGACTATTTGTCCATCTAGAACATTTCTATGATCATGGGCTATAACTAGATATGAACATTTGTCTAACTAATTACCCATTAAAGATCATCTCTGTACTCATGTAGTTGACATTGTGGAATTGACCCTAGGTGTGAAAATAGTCATATCAAAATGTAGGTCTTTGCCCCATGGTTGCAGACTTTATTCTTGCCTTTGTAATTTTCAAATTCAAAACTCGGCTAAATAGCCTCCTTTATTTTCATACCTTGAGATAACTAAGTATGTATGTTTTACAAAATTTGATGCTACATGTGCTCATATATATAAAGGCATTCATTAGCATTCATTTTAGACATAAATGATCCATAAGTCCTCTCCCATTCTAGAGCATTAAAGAGAAATATATATAGTGAAACATTTGGATTTGGTGGACTAAAAGGAGTAACAAATCTTTGTGCATCATTCAAAGGTCTTTTTCGGTCATCTTTAATCTCTTAAACATATTAATGTTGGTCAAACAATGAAAACAAATCTCCTTGGGATATAGTGACAACCCTTTCAAGGTATTTCTAAATACCATTTGTCATAAGATATCAAAGAAGAGTAGAGCTAATGAAGGTCGACTAAGAAAACCATAGAGAAAGCATATGTATCGCACAAGGTCAAATCTAGATGTATATGACCAATTTAGGATTGTTGTCTTTACCCTGGGTAAGGAATAAATCAACTAGATAGGATTTGAAGTGATTTATTAACAAGAATATCAAATTTCTAAAATAAGGATAAAGCATATTATTAAATCTTTCTTGAATGGTATTTATTCTTTAGTCATATTCCTCAATATCCTTATCTGTTGCATCCATTGTGTGTAGTTTAGCATTTAATATTAGAAAAAATATGTTATCCATGAAACCTAAGTCAATTGTGCTTATGCATATGCATTTCATTTGATTAGCCTACATTGCCCTTAGAAAAAGTTTTATTTCCTTTAAATATTTTTGGTCAACTTGACATATCCTACACGATCTAGATTTCTTCTAAGGTTTCTTATCCATATTAGGGACTTTTAGATATGCACTTTTCTAATATTTATATTTGAAACTAACATTTTTCAAATATGAAACTCTTTACATGATGTTGAGGTTTTTTAGCTTCATGTTGTGATATGTTTTCACCCATCATATGCCCCTTGGACTACCCTAGTTGCAATTTGATGAAATTCTAGCCTATTTCAATTTCTAGATGCTACCATTTTTCTAGCTATCATTTTAAACCTTGGCTACAACAAACCTTGGTTGTCAATTTAATAAACCCATAAAAAAAACTCCTAGTCATGAGTTTATTAAATATATTTGCAAACCTGAAAAAACCCATCATTGATTTATCAAACCCTTAGCATGAATTTTAGAGGAAAAAATCAATATAAATTTAATTTAAAAAAATCTCACAAATTTTCCTTAAAGATTTTTAATTTTTTACAATTAAAACAATTGCACTCATTTGGTGTATTTAATTATAATTTTCATAAAAAAATAACTCTAGATGAGTTTTTAAGGAAAGGATCTAGGATAATTTTCTATTAAAAGATAACACAATTTTCCTCATCAAATAGCATGCAAACTCTATTTCTTCTAAATTATCAATTTAGACTAAAACCTCATGATTTTATGCTTTAAATCAACCTACTACTTTGTGTTGTTTTTGTTGTCATTGGTGTCAAAGGTGTATATCATGAGAGTTGTCAAACTATCATTATGTTCACCTTGATTTCATGCATCTGAAAGGTTGTTTTACAATTTTAATTACTTCTAACATGTCATATCATGTTAGAGCATCTATGTTTCAAGAGGACAGAGGCAACTCTGTTGGATATCTCTTTTGTAGTATGTCACTAGTATCATAATAAACCTATTTCAATTATTTGTAAAGATTTAGAAGAATTTGAGGTATGTTTCAGAGGTCTCTTTCTCATAAATTATATGTACATTGATAAATTATTATTTATCGTGCATTCTACCATAGTAAATTTTATGACTTTTGGTTTGAAAGATAAGTAAAGCTACACATAAGACACACCTATCACTACTACATTTGGGGCCAAATTTTGATAGACACTTCCGATGGGTAAATTCTTTTTAATGAATTTGTTATTTTTTAAAAAAATAGGCCCCGATGATGTCGGTATTCCGATGGGTTTTAAATTGACCATCAAAATTCTGATAGTTTCACGTATACATAAAAAAAAAGTGAAGCTCCAAATCATTTTTATTTCGATTGGCATAGAAAAGGAGCGGGCGAAAATGAGCTGGGCACGAGAGAAGGTATGTAGTTTCTTCATCTTTCAAGCCTCTGGCATCATATCCGACCACAAATTTCATATGCATTGCATTTTATGTGATCATGAATGCTCTTTGAAATGATCGCATTCTATTGGTGTCGTGCCCTAGACAATGCTTTATCTCTATTATTTGATGTTACTAGTGTTGTGCCCTAACCCATGCTTTAACTCCATTATTTGATGTTATTGGTGCTTGTGCTCAAGGATATCCATTTTTTTTGCAATGTTGACTGTGGTTATCAAATGGACAGCCCGTGAGCTTCTAGCTAGGCGCCATTTGTATTGATAGCTTAGGTTATCAAATGTATTATATCATTGATAGTTGATACTTTGTTAAAAGGAAATAGGACAAAGAACAATTTTGATTTAGTGCTTTAACTCCATTATTTGATGTTATTGGTGCTTGTGCTCAAGGATATCCATTTTTTTAAAATGTTGATTGTGGTTATCAAATGGATAGCCCGTGAGCTTCTAGCTAGGTGCCATTTGTATTGATCACTTAGGGCATCAAATGTATTGTTATATCATTGATAGTTGAGACTTTCTTAAAAGGAAATAGGACAAAGAACGATTTTGATTTAGTTTCTCTATTTTGATCCCTAAGTGGCTTACAACCCTAGAGAAGTATATGCAGATTTACGGATGCAGTTGTAGGATACATAGCAGCTGATAATTCACAAGAAATTCATGCATCCAATTTGAATAGCAATTAATACAAAGAAATAGGATCCTCGACTAGCCCAGTCATCTGGACCTTGACTATCCCCTCAACCAGTGAACCTTCAAAACCGGGTTATCATGCAATCAGTGAGTGATCCTTCATTCTCCTGGTCTGCCCTACATCCAAACATATTGGAAATACACAATACAATGATAACAAGCCTTTCACAATCCCCCTTCCCTCAAGGAACACTTTCAACATCCAGACCTTGACTGTCCCCTCAACCAGTGACCCTTCAAAACCAGGTTATCATGCAATCAGTGAGTGATCCTTCATTCTCTTGGTCTGCCCTGCATCCAAACATATTGGAAATACACAACACAATGATAAAAAGTCTTTCACAATCCCCCTTCCCTCAAGGAACACTATCAACATTCGAACCTTGACTATCCCCTCAACCAGTGACCCTTCAAAACTGGGTTATCACGCAATCAATGAGTGATCCTTAATTCTCCTGGTTCGCCCTACATCCAAACATATTGGAAATACATAATGCAATGATAACAAGTCTTTCACAATCCCCCTTCCCTCAAGGAACGCTATCAAAATCCAGACCTTGACTGTCCCCTCAACCAGAGACCCTTCAAAACCTGGTTATCATGCAATAAGTGAGTGATCCTTCATTCTCCTATTTTTCCCTGCATCCAAACATATTGGAAATACACAATACAATGATAAAAAGTCTTTTAGAATCCCCTTTCCCTCAACAAACACTATCAACATCCAGACCTTGACTGTCCCCTCAACTGGTGACCCTTCAAAACTAGGTTATCATGCAATTAGTGAGTGATCCTTCATTCTCTTGGTCTGCCCTACATCCAAACATATTGGAAATACATAATATAATGATAAAAATTCTTTCACAATCCCCCTTCCCTCAAGGAACACTATCAACATTTGGACCTTGACTGTCCCATCAACCAGTGACCCTTCAAAACCAGCTTATCATGCAATTAGTGAGTGATCCTTCATTCTCCTGGTTTTCCTTGCATCCAAACATATTGGAAATACACAATACAATGATAAAAATTCTTTCAAAATCCCCCTTCCCTCAAGGAACACAATCAACATCCGGACCTTGACTGTCCCCTCAACCAGTGACCCTTGAAAACCAGGTTATCATGCAATCAATGAGTGATCATTCTCCTGTTCTGCCCTTGCATCCAAACATATTGGAAATACACAATACAATGATAAAAAGTCTTTTACAATCCCCTTTCTCTCAACGAACACTATCAACATCCGAACCTTGAATATCCCCTCAACCAGTGACCCTTCAAAACTGGGTTATCATGAAATCAGTGAGTGATCCTTCCTTCTCCTGGTCTGCCCTGCATCCAAACATATTGGAAATACACAATACAATGATAACAAGTCTTTCAAAATCCTCCTTCCCTCAAGAAACACTATCAACATCTGAACCTTGACCGTCCCCTCAACCAGTGACCCTTGAAAATTGGGTTATCATGCAATTAGTGAGTGATCCTTTATTCTCCTATTTTGCCCTGCATCCAAACATATTGGAAATACACAATACAATGATAACAAGTCTTTCACAATCCCCCTTCCCTCAAGGAACACTATCAACATCTGGACCTTGACTGTCCCCTCAACTAGTGACCCTTTAAAACTAGGTTATCATGCAATCAGTGAGTGATCCTTCATTCTCCTCGTCTGCCCTACATCCAAACATATTGGAAATACATAATACAATGATAATGCATGGAAGTACTTTAATGAATCTCAGTCACTGGTAACTCATGGACAGTCAAACCAGTAGTCTCCAAAGCATTCAATAAGGGAATATGAATGTTTGAAAACTTTCCTCTCAACTTCCCCAACCACTCCTAATTGGTTAGAGGGATATTTCTAGAATCTCCACTATTCCTATCCTTACCAACAATTCTTAAACATACTTTATCTGATATGATAATAACATACTAAAATGAACCAATGACATGTTCTTCGTGTGGTACAAGGAAGATTTGGCTATCAAATCTTCCTTCGTGCAAGCTGAGCGCGAGAGAAGGTATGTGATTTCTTCATCTTTGATTGGTATCTTTGAAGGACAATGTCTTTCGAGCCTCTGACATCATATTCGAACGTAAATTTCAAATTCATTGCATTTTATTTGATCATGAATGCTCACTGAAATGACTGCATTCTACTAGTGTTGTGCCCTAGCCTGTGCTTTATCTCCATTATTTGATGTTATTGGTGCTTGTGCTCAAGGATATCGATTCACTATTTTGAAATTTTTGGATTCACGTTTGTTGATATTACAATTCATCATATTAGATAAAGTATGTTTATGAAGTTTTAGTGTCTAAACACTCAACTAATCCCTCTAATCGATTAGGAGTGGTTGGGGAAGTTGAGAGGAAAGTTTTCAAACATTCATATTCACTTATTGAATGCTATGGAGACTACTGGTTTGACTGTCCATGCGTTAATGTTTAGAAGAGATCAATAAAGTATTTAAAGACATTCTTACATGTTTGGAGAGGTTTGAGAGACACTTATCATGATTGTACCCTCACAAACAACGACATAGATTGGTTTTACTAAGTTTCCTTTCTCTGCCGTAGGGGTATAGTTAGAGGGTTCATTGACAAAATGATCCTTTGAATGGTTACTATAAATATGAATGATTTGATATAGCATATTTCCCATTTTACTTGAAGTTTGGAATAGCTTGTGCAAGGGTGAAAGTACTTTTGATCATTTTGGTCGTGACTATTCCTCTACACAGTTAGGAAATGTAATTGTCTAATGATTATATGTAATGTTGAATGGATTAAATGCTTTATTCTTGGTAGAAGTGAATGGAAGGAATAGTGTTGGTGTTAGGTTTCATTTATTATTGAATTCAATGGTTTCCAAGATGTGTTGAGGAGTTTTCTCCTTGTTTAATGTTAACTGTTCCTACACAATCCACTCATACAACAGTGAAATGCTATGTGCTTGACAATTTCATACAACTGGTCCTTTGGCATGTATTAACCATAATAGAATTTTCAACATATTATTATCATTCTATTTCTTTGTTGTAAACATGCCATTGGTTCAATTTTGTAAAAAAAAATTTGTGTTATATTTTTTTACAAAATACTCTTCAAAACAAAGGAAAAACTTAGCAAATTCAATCTAACTCGATGTAGATGAAGGAACAGTCATGCTAATAGTTTCTCTAAGTCTTCCAGAGCATTTATTGAACTCCCCTAAAGTCCTATTGGATCCCCAAATTTCTTAATCCAATCAACTTACATTAGGATCATGAGAAACTTTAAAGGATTAAAAACATTACTTAGAACAGTCACTGGTTTTACCAGTCAAAACGTAAGGAACAAAATTTTAAAGTGCTCACAATACATTCAATGATGAAATGAATTCTTAAATATTGCTTACTATTCCATCCTTGAATTTAGAAACCAAAACAATAAGTAAAGAAGCCTTTAAAAAATGCATTACACAATGGACTTGCAGATTTAAACTTCTATTTTTATTGAATCTATGTTCCTATTGTACACTCCAGGCTTAAGTCTACCGTATAATGACTTCCAAAGGTTACATATAACTCCATCACAACTTCCCCAACCATGAAGAACATAGGTGAAGAACTTGATGGTTTCATGTTTTAATCTTTAAGAACTTGATCAAGAACATAGGTTTTGATGAAATATCAATTTGATTTGCAAAGTTTGTGTTCTTTACAAATTTGAAAGGCTCTAATACTTACTAGGGAAGATGTGGATGTGCAACCTTATGCTTTTACTAATAAGTCTCTATTTGTTGGGCATACTCATTATAAGTACTTGACATATATCACAAATGTTGCCAATTAAGGTTGGCAGGATGATTACGCCTATCCTAAAAAAAGATTGTCAAATAATTATGCTTTCAGATCAATTACCTATCGACATATCCCTTGTGAGGGAGAGAAGCCAAACACATAAAGAACATGCACATAAGCACAGCAGCTGAAAAACTTAAATGGAATACACCAAGAAGTACCAAATGATGAATTCTCAATTGTTGTAATGGCAAAGCATCATAACCATCCATTTCTAGAACTTGATTTTCTAGTCTAAATGTTTTTTCTATAGTCGTAATGATTTTTCTAGAACTTGATTTTCTAGTCTTAATGATTTTTCTATAGTCCTAATGATTTTTCTATAGTCTTAATGATTTTTTTTTCGTCCTAATGTTTGTTGCTCTTGATAAATTAGGCTATGATAAATGTCCCTTTGTGTTGAGAAAATTAGAGTTGAAAAAATGGTTGTTTAGTGTCTGTGTATCTGCAGGTTGCAAACAAATCATCCTTCTTCCACCAACATTTTAGTCAATGTACAAGTAATGATTCATTCCATTCAAAAAAGACCATGTCTGACAATATCAACCCAAAACAAAATAAGGAGTATGTAGAATTTTGTGATTGTATCTGCCATTAGAGCCACTTCATATGCACAGGTGATGAACATGCATATTTTCCTGAGCGCTACTAGGAGCTTACCCAACAACACATGTACTATTGTGAAAATCACCAAAAATTTATTTTCTGTTGGGTCTAGCTCCCAGTATTGCTTGGTCAAATATGCATGTTTTGCACCTGTGCATATACCTTCTATGATCAACTCTTATACACACAACTGATGAACATTTAGATTGGCCTAAGTAGTACTGTGAGCTTTCCTTCCAACGCATGTACTATTTGTATGCACCCAAAAATGGTCGCCTAGACTTTGGGCCCCATTTATTCGATTTATCAATCCTGAATCAGTTTTATCAATAATCAATATTTTCAACTTTATCAATTTCTTGATCAAGTCTTAATTTCAATCATATATTGAATTTTTATCCTTGGGCTAACCATTTTATCCTAAGTCTTTATTTAATTAAAAAGAATATTTCCTCCCCTTTTAATAAATAAAAAGCCTCACCTTTTCGTCTTATCCTAAGTTGCACAAATAAAGCATTATTCTTATTTTATAAAAAGAGAAAAAACACTTTTTGTCTCATATGGACATAAAGTCAACTCCTATTTTCTCATTGGAGGATATTTGTACACAAGGATCAAGCTTCTTTTTTTCTCCACCGTTGCTTAAGTCTTTTGCCTCTTAATCACAATGGTCCATTGCTTTTCACTTCCTATAAAAGAAGAGCTCTCTTCTTCATTTTGATATCTTAGGTTTTTATGCTAATGTTATGCTGCAGGTTTTCTAGATCATTTGGAGCTTTTTGAAGACATTCTTGCATTCAAGCTTTGAAGACTTGTTATTGCATTTTATTGTAGTTGCATATTTCCTTTTTTAGTTACATTATCATGGCATATTAGCTTAGATTTCTTTTTATGCAATAGATTAACTTGCATTGTCATATAGATTTACATTGCATTGCATACATTTGGTTTCATTGGAGATATTGGCATTCTTGCCCTTTTTTTCATTATAAATCTCTCATTGTGTGGTTGACTAGCAAGGTCATGAATTTATAGCTCTAGCTGAGAGCAATTTTACAAATCTTGCAACTCCATGCATAAAGAGCTATGGATCGATTTGTGAGGGCTCATTCTTGAGTTTTCTTGCATGTAAGGATTCATAGAAGTGTGGTCACTTTTGATCCATACATTTTTGACACCCACCATGGGGCAACCGACCTATTGCATGCTGGTTTTGATTATTTTTGGAGCTAACCCTTGTGCAGATTTGTTTGGAGACAAAAAAACCCTAGATTTAAAAGATTTGATCATATCTCCCAAAAGGCTTAGAATTTTGGTCTGAAATTTTTTTTTAGGTTGGTGACATATCAGAGAAGCTCCAAAAAAAAATTTAGATTTTTTGGAGGTGATTTGTATTTTTTATGATTTTTTCTTGATTTTTCATAAAAAATCAATTTCTGGTGCAAATCAGCATATTTTTTAGAAATTTTTATATTTCTGGAAAATTCTTTAAATTCTATAGGAGGTCCATTCACTGTGTTTTTAATTTAGAGGTCATATCATAGCTCATTTGGTCAATTTATAAAAACTATTCTATTTTGGTAAAATGGCTCTCTAGGGCACAAATGAAAAGATCTTTTCAAAATTTTTACATTTTTGGAAAGCTCTCTATTTTTTGATAGAGGTCTCTTTTTTTCATTTTGGGTTTAGGGTCCGAATTCATGTGGTATAAGTCCAATCTTGTTGACAAGGTCAAAAATCAAAATTAAAAAAAAGGGTATTTGATGATTAGTATGCATTTACTTTTCACATGGTTCAATGCATGATGTGAGTTGTCATTTGAATTATTTACTGGTTATTATTACTCCAAACAATTGATTTTTAGATCTAACCACCTTAGGGTTTGCATAAGTTGGATATACATTGCATATCTTTTTTGCTTGTTTCTTGTCTTGTTCATTTGAAGGTGCTTTTGCTTTCATGGAAAATGCTTAAAACAAAACGTTGGACTTGAGGTACTTTGTTCCATCTCTACAACATTTGGATTTTGGGATTAAAATTGAACCTCTCATGTGTTTATCTTGAGTGTTTACATGCTTTCATAGAACACATTTCAATTGATGCTCTTAATGGGAAATGAATGAACATAGATTTGCTTTCATACAAGTTTGTGTAAGTGAATGCTTGTGTTTAAACCTTAAGTAATTTTTGGTTCCAATATCAAATATCTCATTGAGTGATTGAGGGCATGGATTCATTCCTTGTTTACATAGGGAGTTAAATGCACCACTTTGTGGACTCACTCTATGTTTGCTTGGAAAGTTAAATATTCCATTGATTCAACCCTTTGTCATTTGTGAGTAGTATTGATAAGCAACTTTAGATTACTTGTGATTGATCTAGATTTCTATCTTGGGTTATTGGACTCACTAATCCACCGGCCCCTCATTTCTGCCTCGTGGTTGCAAGATTAGTGCCACATTAAAGGGGAGGGGTCTACAGGAAAGAAGTGTTAATTTCTCCACTAGGCAACCCTTTTGTGCTTTTTGGAACTCACTTGTTTTCTAAGGTGTGGACTCACTTTGAGTTGATGTAAGGAGTTAAGTGTTCCACTTTTGGACTCACTTTGAGTTTGTGTGAGGAGTTAAATGTTTCACTTTTGGACTCACTTTGAGTTTGTGTGAGGAGTTAAATGTTCCACTTTTGGACTCACTTTGAGTTTGTGTGAAGAGTTAAATGTTCCACCTTGTGGACTCACTTCACATTCACTTGAAGAGTTAAATGTTTCACTTTTGGACTCACTTCACATTCACTTGAAGAGTTAAATATTCCACGTTTGGACTCACTTCACATTCACTTGAAGAGTTAAATGTTCCACTTTTGGACTCACTTCACATCTACTCAAAGAGTTAAGTGTTCCATCTTTAGTGCTCTAAATACTTTTGATAGTGAATTACTTAATTTTATTTTTTAGAAGGCCTGTTTGGGGACACACCACCTCAAGGGATGACCTTAACTCCCATGTTCCGATGGAGTATAAATAGCGGGTGGTGAATCGAAAGACACCTCTCTTGGGAATTGAGTTTGATATCACTCTTGGATAAGCCTCAAAGAACTTTATACCTTTGAGAAGTGAAGGAGGAGATTTGGGTTACTGTCTCCCCTCGGCTGTGTGATTTTGGATTCTTCTCATCTATAGATTTGGACCTCACGTACCTTGCGTATATCAAGGACTCCTTAGAAAAGCCATGTATATCCTTGTAGACAACTTGTTAAGGTGTTGTTGTGTTCTATGTGCTTGCTAAAATATTTTCAAGAACATACACAAGTAGAATCTTTAAGGAGTAGAATACTAAGTCACTATCTCTGTTCATGCGCAAGGTTGCTTTGTCCCTTGCCCATTGCTTGAAGACTGTTTGCTTGAATTCCCTGATTGTTGTTCTATGTGCTTGATCATCATTGCGAAATCTTTTGAAAGATCTAATTGGAATATTGAAACTGAGTTTCATCCTGCTGTAGTGAGTTCTACTTAGAAGCTTGGTCTTCCTTGGTCAGTCCAGGTCAGATCTTAGGTGTTGTCATGTTGCTCAACATCTCAATGAATGTTATGGTATCAATTACACAAGATGACTCTTAGTCTTCTTCTTTCCTCTCCATTTCCCATGCTCTTCTGAAGTCTTCTATTCCCATGGGAAATTCTTCTTCTTCTTCTTGATTCTTTTCCTCTTATTATCTAATCTACCTTCTTCTATTCAGTTCTTCTATTCATTTCTTCCATGCTTGATTCCTCCTCTTCTAGAACCTTGAATTTCAACTATCTTGCTAAGGAACCTCTCTTGAGAATAGATGATTTTAATCTCATTGCTCAATTTGAAGAATATCTTTATTCCTCCAATAGTCCTTCCAAATATCTCATGGGTGATAAACTTATGGCAAAAATAAAGGAAAAGATGATTAAATCAGATGCCTTTGCTAGGATCATAGACATGATCATATCACAACCTCCTTCTTCTAAATGTTCTTCATCATCTAAGTTTTCTCATTCTTCCTCATCTTCCAAATCTTACCATGACTCTTCTAAACATTATTCGCATTCTTCATTATCCAAGTCTTCTTCTTCCACTAGGTCTTCACCTTCCTCTTCTTCACGATCTCATTCTTCTTCTACTTTTCCCAAGAGTCTTACTTCTCTTCAGAAGACATACCATAAAGAGCAACGTGATAGTCCTTATGATGTCTCTTCCACAAAGAGTGACATACCCACCTATGATGACTATGATGACTATGATGACTGTGATGATGGACAATGTAGTGATGCCCATGAAACTTCTATTCCTAAGCATCATCCTCGTGGTACACTTGTGATTTCTAAGGGGGAGTCATATTGGGTAGACTGTGATGGTGATCAATATGACTCTAAATTTGAAGAATTCTTTGATGATTTTTGTGAATAATACAATATTCCTACTGAGGAAGAGAAAATCTACCACATTGATTTCAAACGTCAAAAGAATCTCCCCTCTAAAAGTTCTCATGCTGAAAATAAAGGTTGCGCTCTCAAGCAAGATCATATTAATGTTGAACCTTTGTCTTGTGATGGTTCCCTTCCATCCTCTGCTTCCTCCAATACCCACACACTTCCTAATGCTTCTAAGTCTTCCAAATCTTTCATAAATCCTTCATCCAACAAAGATCCTAAGGCTTTTCATGTAGTTCCCTATAGTTATCTTCAAGAGCTACCTCTTAAAGAAACTCAAGCTAACCTTCACTTGGCTGCAAATACTTCCAATAATGCTACACCTAGTGAGCCTAAGCCTTTATACGCTACTTCAGCTGGTCCTTCACCATCTCTTCTAATGTCTTCCATACAACTCCAACATGCTTCCTTGTCCTTAGAAGTGGCTCCATGTCAAGAGGACTCTAAAAATGATAAAGAAAAGAACATAAAGAAAGATTAAGATCAAGAACCCTCTGTGTCATCCAATTCTTTTCATGATGTCTCTCCTTTGTTTCATGGTTCTTTCGATCCTTTATGCCCTTCCTCATCTATTCCACCATGTCTTAATTATTCCTCTAAGCAAGATCAAGTTACTACTTACACCATTGAGCTTATTGATAATCAAAATAACCTTACTACACTTGCACTTTCCAAAGATGATACTTCTATTAAGGTTATTAAAAATGGTGTTGTTACTTCCGATGTTAAGCCTATTGAAAATCAAGAAAAAAATGATGTGCTTATGCTATCCAAAGCAACTTGTCAAGATCAAAGTCTTCCATCTTCTTGTTCTACCACTCCATGTTCACTTCCACTTTCTTCTCTTCCTAAATTTTTGCAAGCTACGAATGATCCTGTCAAAGAAGGTGCTCCTATTCAAGATGTGCATGATCCTATTGAAAACTCTAATGCTCACTCTAAAGATGCTGATGTCCTTGGTTGTCATATAGATGCTGATGAACTTATTGATTATCTTTTTGCATCTTCCACTTCCATCCTTGGACCTTTTCCACCATTACTAAGGGCTTCACGTCTTCCTTCCATTTTGGGCCCTTATGTCCCTTCACTTTCCCCTCCTAATTCTCCTAATTCATCATCTATCCTGGGTCCTTATGTCCCTCCATCTCCTATCTTTCCTCAAGATCAACATAGATGCATACCCTTGAATCATTTTCATCCATCCACCCATCTAAACCAGTCATATCCTCCTTCTTCCACAAGTCCCAAGTCTTTTGGAAGTAACTTGAATGTTCAAAATAAGAAAAAGAAGCAATACAAGAATCCATCAAAAAAAGAAGATCACCATGTCTCCTCTAATTGACATGGGGGCATAAAGTCAAAAAAGATATCTAAGAAGAAAACTACAAGACAAGTATGGGTTCCAAAATCCATCATTCAAGATATTCTCTCTAAATCATCAAAAAGAAATGAAAATCCTAAGGCTATATGGATTCCAAAGTCTCTCTTGAGAGAGTCTAAACAAAAAGTGAAGTTGACATTCAAGCTTCCAAAGGCTTCCATTTCATCTTCTTCCAAAAATATTCTTCCATTCTATGTGCCTGAATCACAACCTCTGCTAAACATTCACCATATTCCTTCTTGTATTCTTTCCTTCACATTTCCTCCATCCTCTCACCACCCTTCAAGGTGTGTGTTGATGTTGATCTTTCCTTCCTTTCCATCTACCCTTTCACAATCCTTCCATTCATTATCCTTCTACCTTCTATCTTTTTTCCTCATTTGCCTATTCCTCCTATCTTCTAACCTCACTCACTTTATATAAAGCCTTATCCTCCATTTTTCTCTTCCATCTTCCTTTCCCTATCAGCATCTTTGAGCATATCATTTTGAATCTTTAGCATATCATGGTTTATCCTTTCAAGGAGCATTATCTAAAAAGCTTGCCTTCTTCCAAAAATTATAAAATTCAAAAAAATAGAAAAATTTAAAAAGAACAAAAAAAAATGAAAAAATTAAAAATGTGCCATGGTGAAAACTTGAAAACAAGCACCTTGGTAGTAAAAGTAAAGAGAAATAAATTCGTCCTATGGTGAAAACCACTCCCTTGTGGCGCCTTGGATAAGTACCGTGATGAAAACTTGACAATCAGGCATCATGCGTAGTTCTTCTACATATTTCATCCATTCCATTCTCTCTCTTTGATCTTGACAATGTTGACCTATACACGAATATTTGGCTATTTTGTGAGCTATCTTCCGATGATCTTGCTTTCATTCCATTCATGTTTAGCCTTCATTTTCATTTTCCTCCATTCATTCTAGCCTTTCGCTATCTTTTTCCCCCTTGGTCTTGATCTAATCAAAAGAGTAAAATACGATGCTATGAAGTCTCTTGACATGTCTAGCCTGTTTGGACTGCATCCCTTCCTTCTTTTGCATTACACTTTTGTGACTTATCCTATGCTGGCTTTTAATTGCTTATCCAAATGTGCTTTGCATGATAATTTTTCCCTAGCTTGGGTACTCTTGAGGAGTTTGACCTTGAGGATTTCTTCCCTCTATTTGCCTTCATTCTCCTTTCCTCCATCTCAGTCACCAGATTGCTAATCCCTCTTGTTCCCCACCTTACTAGACATTGGGACTGCACGATGTGATCTTGCTTAAAGAGTTTGATGCCTATTTAGTCTGGGGGCATCCTTTGTACATATTTTATGATCCTGAAAAAATACCAAAAAAATTCATATATGATGCTGAAAAAATCCTAAAAAGCATAAAAAGTCATGAAAAAATACAAAAAAAATCAAAAAATTTAAAAATTTAAAAAAAAATTGAAAAAGTGCCTTGGTGAAAACCTAGAAACAGGTGCCTTGGTAGAAAAAATCCAAAAAAAATGAAAAAAGATTCCAAGTGGTGAAAACTTAGAAACAGGCACTACTTGAGGCCTTTACACTCCTATTTGTTAAGCATACGTCCTCGAAACTGAACCTTTCTCCATCATGTCTTGACCTTATTTGATTTGGTCTGGAATTGGTCTTTATCTTTGTCTAGGGGGCATAACTGTTAGCATAGGTCCTTTAGGTGCGTTTGTCTCTTGGGGCATTTCACAACAGGTGTTTTTCAACACCACCCCAAATAGTGTTTTTCAACACTACCCTTGCATCGAGTGTTTCTTAACACTTATTAGATGTCTTACCTAATAGTCTAAGTATGATGCGATATTTCTCATTAGTAGATGTGATAACCAGAGTCTCACTCTATGACCAACACACACGCACTTAAACAATCAACTTGTTGAGATATGTTGACTTTATTTTTCTTTGTGTTTTGTCTATGAGGATTTCTTTGATGAGTGGTCTCTCCCTGAGAAGTTTTCGATGATGCATAGCTAGAAGATTGAGGGTATGAGAACATGTTTTATTTCTTTATCTACTTGTGGGTATATTTTGTTGGTCCTAACTGTCATGAGCATTTATGCTGGTCTTACTTGACACTGGGGATTGACAAGATATTATCCTTGACTGTTTTGCGAGTGCATGCTTCTAGTTATCCTGACTTTCATGTGTCTTGATACAAGCATAATCTCACCATATCAAACTTAGGTGATTTCACTGCATTAGTCATTTGGACCTACATGTCTTTGATGCCTAGGTGGGATTTCCACATTTCTATCTGATAAAGATCATATTCATATCCACAAAGTTATGCTAGTGTGCATTGTATGATCTTACGACGCTACCAATAAAGCTCGATGATGATAATTAGATGTCTATAGGCGTTGTGACCTTGCAAGTCAACCACTTTCATAGTAGCTTGCATTCTTAGGTTCATCATAGTTTAATTTTTGCATCTTTCATATGGAGAGAGCTCTCCTTTTTATCATCTACGGACTAGTTGGTCAATTGTGCTCATTTTTTTATTCTTCTTGATCATATCTTTCATTCCTGGTCTTTCATATCACATCATTTTCTATCCATTTTCAGACTCGAAATTGAAATCCGAGTCGCGTTTTCAAAATTTTCCCCTTCTTCTGAGCAGTTGACTGACTTTTTGAGGCATAATTTGATCTTTGATAGAATTTCTTCCTTCCATGTCTCTCAAATTTTCTAGTCTTTCATTCACTCTATTTCTAGTCTCCTATTTCTTTTCTTCTACTTCCTCACTGGGGCATGTTTCATTGCCTAATGGTTATCCTGTTATCATTGATTGTGATTGATTATGATTTGATCAAATCTTTATCGATTTGTTGTCTCTCCTCTACCTGATTTTGATTTTGATTCCGAGGGGGCAATATCTATGGGATTCTCATCCCCGATTCCTTAATTTTCCTGATTCATACATCTTTTGTGAGCTTTTGCTCAAATTTGAGATTCTTATCTCTTACTTTGGATGTGATCCCGAATTGACCTCATGTTCAAAGGCCTTTTTTTATGTTTGTCCAGATGTGATCCCGAATCAACCTCACATCTGAGTTATTTTGTGATCCCAGATCGATCTCACATTTCAACTTCATTCTTTGACTACATGTGTTCCCAAATCGATCACACATTAGTCAAAGAGGGGAAAATGTATGCACCCAAAAATGGTCACCTAGACTTTGGGCCCCATTTATTCAATTTATCAATCATGAATCAGTTTTATCAATAATCAATATTTTCAACTTTATCAATTTCTTGATCAAGTCTTAATTTCAATCATATATTGGATTTTTATCCTTGGGCTAACCATTTTATCCTAAGTCTTTATTTAATTAAAAGAAATATTTCCTCCCCTTTTAATAAATAAAAAGCCCCACCTTTTCGTCTTATCCTAAGTTGCACAAATAAAGCATTATTCTTATTTTATAAAAAGAGAAAAATCACTTTTTGTCTCATATGGAGATAAAGTCAACTCCTATTTTCTCATTGGAGGATATTTGTGTACAAGGATCAAGCTTCTTTTTTTCTCCACTGTTGATTAAGTCTTTTGCCTCTTAATCACAATGGTCCATTCCTTTTCACTTCCTATAAAATAAGAGCTCTCTTCTTCATTTTGATATCTTAGGTTTTTATGCTAATGTTATGCTGCAGATTTTCTAGGTCATTTGGAGCTCTTTGAAAAAATTCTTGCATTCAAACTTTGAAGACTTGTTATTGCATTTTATTGTAGTTGCATATTTTATTTTTTAGTTACATTATCATGGCATATTAGCTTAGATTTCCTTTTATGCAATAGATTGACTTGCATTGTTATATAGATTTGCATTGCATTGCATACATTTGGTTTCATTGGAGATATTGATATTCTTGCCCTTGTTTTTATTATAAATCTCTCATTGTGTGGTTGACTAGCAAGGTCATGAGTTTATAGCTCTAGCTGAGAGCAATTTTACAAATCTTGCAACTCCATGCATAAAGAGCTATGGATCGATTTGTGAGGGCTCATTCTTGAGTTTTCTTGCATGTAAGGATTCATAGAAGTGTGGTCACTTTTGATCCATACACTATTGTGAAAATCATCACAAGTCCATTTGTTGGAGGAAATCTCACAGTACACATGTTTGGAGGTATGAAGGAAACAAGAGAATTTGAAGAGTCACGAGTCTTAAGATTGTGGTATATTTTGGAAAATGAAGAGTGGAAAGAAGATGATATTCCTGAGATCATGGATGGACACAATGTTGCAGACTTTATTGATCCAGATATCTTGCAGAGGCTTGAAGAAATGGAGAGGGAAGAAGGGCTTAGGATGGCAACTGAGGGTGATGAGGATGATGAGATGGGGGAAGTGGAGTTGAATCTTGATGAAAAGGAAGCTCTAGCTGAAATTAGGAAGAAGAAGAAGATGCTTATCATCGAACACAAGTTGAAGAAGAGTACTGCAAAGAGCACACCTACCGTACCAAGGAAGTTTGACAAGAACAAGGAATATGGCTTAAACAGAATGGGAAGACATCTTTCTAGCTTGGGCTTGGATCCTTTGAAGTTTGGTCATTGTGGATAAAATATACAGATCTATCTAGTGATGCAAAATTAACTTCTTTAAGCCTTACCCTTATTGTTTCAAATATATCATTTGGATACGCACATAGGGCACATGAATTGGGGTACGCATAGTTAATTTATGAGATTTTTCTTGGGAAGCTAATTGCTCATATGTCATCTACATTATTATGAAGCTAATTGCCAAAGGATCCAGGCCCAGGCTAGAAAGATGTTTTCCCAAACACGTAAAAACATGCACATAAACACGACAACTGAGAAACATAAATGTAGATTTCACAATAGCTAAGAAACATAATTGTAGGCATCATGGTCACAATGTTTTGGAGACAACATAATTGAGTTGTATACCCAAGTGATGGAGAGCAACTTCTGCACCTCCAATTCCAAATTGAATACATTTGTGTTGGAGGACCTTGTATTCATGAGCAATAGATGTAGTCAACTTGGAATCAAAGGTGTAGGAGTTTCTCTCCATCGTCTAGGTATACAACATAATTGAGTTGTATACCCAGATGATGCAAAGCAACTACTACTCCTTCAGTTCCAGAGGAGTAGTGGTTGCTTTGCATCGTCTGGGTATACCACTCAATTATGTTGTCTCCAAAAACTTATGACCATGATGCCTACATTTATGTTTATCAGCTGTTGTGTCCCAAGACCCCTTATGACCCTTTATGACCCTTTACGACCCCTAAGAATACACATCTTAGAGGTCTTAAAATATCATAAGAGGCTCCTAGGAGGGGCCAGATGAGCTTCCACCTTCACGTGGTTGGCCCTGTTAAGTAGAGAATGTTAAACTATTCTCGAAACAAAGAGAAGCTCAATAATTAAGGTCTTAGTCCATGGAGATGGTGAAAAATGACGGGAATCAATGATGTAGATTTTTCAGATACTGAGAAGACGTATATGCAATGGAATCTAGAAGGGATTTTTGTGGAGATTTGCTAGATGTGGATATTTTCTAGAGAGGGTTTCCAGATTTAGTACCAGTCTAGAGATGATGATTCAATACTACATCTATAAAACATTCACAAATATTTTTTTTTTGGCCTCCACTCATACCTCTTCTCAGAATCTAGAAACTTTGGATATTGTTTCTCATCTATGCACAAAATGTGCTAGTGATCGTATAAAATTACTTTTGCGAGACCGGGATCAATTATGAGAAGGTAAACAATAAGATAATTTTATTGTATCTTTCATTTCTTTTATCCATTCATATTTTCAGCCTCCTCTTATATTGGATACTATGCAGTGTACATAAAGGCAAGGTAGTGATTATTCTCAATGATTGATAGGTATAAGTCTTCCAGCCCTTACCCAGTAGCTAGGACTAAAGATAGCAGAGCTCAAGAGACCATCACAGTTGGTCTCCATCCTTCATCCTTACATTTCGTTAGCTCATCAAATACAGTGATTTGAAAGAATTTAATGGATGATATTTTCATGTGTAACGTACATTATTTTAGTTTGACATTGAACGAATTTATCTACTTCACCCACTTGTAGACATCGAACATAGCCATAAAGAAGCATCCCCTCCCGTGGCTTGAGTAATGTAGGCCATGGGAGGAGATGCTTCTTTATCGCTGTGTTTTATGTCTACAAATGCGCAGAGTTGATAAATTCATGCAATGTCAACTTAATAATATATGTTATCATGAAAATATTCTATTAAATTTTTTCAAATCCCCTCATTTGATGACCTAACGAAATGTAAAATATTTTGTCGGTATATGGGCCAAATACAGAGACCAACTATGATGGTCTCTTGAGCTTTGTTTTCTTTAATATGCTAATTTGTCACTTTTTTGATAATTAGTAAAGCATTTCCAATAGATGCGCTATACGTTCAATGGGTTGGTCTGTCGATAGTATATTATAGACCGTCAGAACGTTGACCGGTCACCGTCAGACATGACACCACTCTGACAGATATGTGCGACAGGATTGCTATACCTCTGACAGAATGTCCTGTTGGAATATACTGCCAATCCATCGGAATGCCAATTGACAAAATGTCGTACAAATGATTTTTTGACAGATTGGTCACATAGTAAAATTGTTATTTATGTGCCCGATTCTGACAGGTACTGATGTCGGAATACCAATGGTTGTCACTCCCGTTGCCATTTCCAACACAAAAATGGTGATAGACACATGTGTCGAAATGCCGACAAATAGGTGTTGGAAATCCGACAAATGGCCGTTAAAATTTGGCCTCAAATGTACTAGTGTATTCCAGTATCAGAGGTGGAGTTCAATAATACAAAAATTTATATGATAAACATTAAACTCATAGTGACTAGTTCATTGTTATGTTGAAGAGGGTGAAGGTTTTTTGGGACTAGTTGAGTTAGTGTTCGATAACACATAACGTGTTCCCACTCCTAGTATAGCATCTTGGCTTTTGGATTGAGTCTATTACACATTTTTTTAAAGGTTTGTTCATTTTACCCACTTGCAGATGTTCTAAATAAGTTCTTGACCAAATTGAGGATGTAATTAATGTATGAATGCATATATATTAGTGATTGGATTATTTCCAAGATGTGTGTGAATATGAGTAAGACTAATAACCGTGGAAAAAAATAAGCAAACTCTCTACTCAATTTGTATGTAAGTGTGCAATTTAAAATATAAATATTATGCACATTATGGGTGTATTCAGAAGCTAATTAGATTAGATAAATGTTGAAGGCTCAATCTTGAAGGTCTGCATGAAAAATATTTGATTTACTTTTTTGTAACTAGGTTGGTGCTTCATCATTTGAGTTGGTGCTCTGTTCTTTTTAGGGGGATTGTTTTCTCCTATAGGTTGGTGCCTAAAAAATATTGTAAGTTCTTCATTTCCTTTGTGAGGTTGGAATTGGATAGTAGATTTAAGTAGTTATTTTCATTGTGGTTTCTCTATTCTAGATTTCTGATGCAGGAGCATCCTGGGTGTAAGAGCAATCTTGCATCACCTAAAAAAAATAAAAATTTTTGTTTGCTTTTCAATAAGGGCTATCTTGTGCAGAGCTGCTATTTATGGAAACTTACTATTTTTAGTAAGTTGGTCATATGATCTCAGAATGTTTTGATTTCATAGTTGGAGGTTCATCCTAGTCATTTCAACATACCAGTTGAGTTTCATTGCCACATCATCAGTATTGGTGAAGTTATTGAGCTTTTTGGGTATGAAATCTTTTAGGTCAATTTTGAAGGCCTCAGAGGCTTTGGATCGTGATCGACCCCTAACTAACTGGCACTTGCGCATGTCAGGCATTGTAGATCTCGTCATGACATTTCCAAAAAGTGGTTACAATAGAAAAACAGAGTTACAGTTTAAAAGTTATGGCCTCCGGAAGTTGGGTTACCTAAAATCATATTTTGTATTTCTTTTGAGCCGACCCTATTGTAATAATTGTGAAAAATAAATAATTCTATGTCTAATCGGCCTAAAGGGCTAAATTTCTGGAACCTTCTCGGGCGGTGGAAATTGCCTATATAAGAAAGGTCTGTAGTGTTGTCTGAGGCAGTTCGGGACAGTTCTGAGTGGTAGATCTGGGTAATAATTTGAGGCTTTGTCCTACAGAATATTGTAAGGGAATGCCCATGTGGCTTTGCATATTGTAATTCTGAAAGTTTGTAATTCCACATTTGTGGAGATAATAAGAACCTAATTTTCTGTTCTTGCGTATGGTTGTTGTTTCTCTGTTTCTGTTATGTGTTTGTGGTATTAAGGGGATCACCCTTCATCAAGTGGTATCAGAGCAGGAGTTCCTGAGTGTGTAAACAGATTACCGATTGTGAGGCAGTTTGCACTAGGACCGTGGGTTAGGGTTTCTGTGTAAATAGATCATCGACTGTGAGGCAGTTTGCACCAGGACCGTGGTTAGGGTTTCAGTGAGAAGCACAAAAATGCCTCTATGAAGGGAATGTGGTGGAAGAGCTGGTGTTGTAACACCTGAGGTTAGGGAACTATAGAGACAAGTGTGAGCATTGCAAGAGGAGATTCACAGAGGAATGAATCTTAATGTCAGAGACGAAAGCGAGGATGAAGCTGAAGAAGATCAAGAAGGAGAAGTCAAAGTTTTGAATCAAGAGGAAGAAAGGATTTTTCGGGCCATTTTCAAGATCGGAAAAAGACCTAAGATCGAGGTTCCTACATTTTCAGGGAATCTTAACCCAGAGGAATTCATCGAGTGGATCAATGAATGTGAAGAATATTTTGAGTATGAAGATATTGAGGATCCTGACCGGGTCAAGTTTGCGAAGGCTAGACTGAAAGGTCATGCAAAGATCTGGTGGCAAGAGATTCAATTGGAGCGAAATAGAAGAGGGAAAGATAAAATCACAAGATAGGATCGGATGGTGGATAAATTAAAGTGACAATTCATTCCTGTTGATTATGAGCTTGACCTTCTGAAGAAGATGCAAAGTTTGGAGCAAGCAGGAAGATCTGTTCAGGAGTATACAAAGGAGTTTTATCGAATCCTCATCAGAACAGGCCATGCGGAAGCTGATAAGGAGAAAGTTGTCCGTTACCTTAATGGGTTGAGGCTGAGCATTCAAGAGGAGTTGAATTTGGTTCGAATGAACAATATTGAAGAGGCATACCAATTTGCGCTAAAAGTAGAGGAAAAGTTGAACAAGAAGTTTGAAAGAAGACAAAATGAAAGAGGTCATGGTGGACGGTCATATGGAGGCCGAAATGAAGATCTGAAAAAGAAGGATGAGGCCAGTAGCACTCAAAATCAGAGAGGAAACAATTCCAATCATTTCCAAAATCAGAACAATAGAGATCAGAGAGGGAGAGGAAGAGGACAAGGTTCAGGAAGATGAGGCTTCCGTGGAACATGTTTTCACTGTGGAGAAGAAGGTCATAGGGCATTTGAATGTCCTCAACACCAAGGAAGGACATATAGGAGGAATGAAGGCTAGGACAGAGTGGCACATGTAGATGAAGATGCTAGATCCTCAAATTCTAAAGATGCTGAAAGAGAAGAAACGTTGATTAACAGAAGAGTTCTGTTGAGTGGTGAGAATGGACTTGAACAAAAGAGGAGCCTATTTTGCACTAGATGCAAGTGTGAGGGTAAATGCTATGATGTAATTATTGATAGTGGAAGCACTAAAAATTTGGTGTCAGAAGAGATGGTGACAAATTTGAAGCTCAAGAGACAGAAACACCCACATCCATATCGGATTGCTTGGGTGCAGGATGACCACAAGGTCATGGTCAGTGAACAGTGCCTAGTAAAGTTCAAGATTGGTGGGTACCAAGATGAGGTACTATGTGATATCATATCTATGGATGCATGTCATATGTTGTTGGGTAGACTGTGACAGTTTGACAGATGTGCTATACATGATGGTCGTGCGAATACCTATTCCCTGACAAAAGATGGAGTGCGACATAAGCTAAAGCCATTCAAGGAGACTGAAGAAAAGGTATGTGGTAATGCAAGAATAACATTTGTTGATGGAAAAAAATTCCTAGATGGTATGAGGCATGAGCATGTGTGTTTTGATTTAATTCTAAAAGCTGGTAAGGAGGAAGTAGAGGATGTGCCTGTAGAGGTTGCAGATTTGTTGAATGAGTTTCAGGATATTGTATCTAATAATGTACCTGATGGATTACCACTGGTAAGGAAGATCATTCATCAAATGGATTTGATTCCAGGAGCCAGTTTGCCAAACAAGGCAGCACACAAAATGACACCAGCAGAAAGTGAAGAGTTGAATAGACAAGTACATGAGTTATTGCAAAAGGGGTTGATTCGAGAGAGTCTGAGTCCCTGTGTTGTACCAGCGGTATTAGAACCGAAGAAGAATGGAGAATGGAGAATGTGTACAGATTCTAGAGCAATAAACAAGATCACAATCAAGTACCAATTTCCATTGCCATGAATGGATGATATTATGGACTGTTTGAGTGGGGCTGTGTATTTCTCAAAGATAGATCTGAAGAGTGGATATCACCAGATTTGGATCAGAGAAGGAGATGAATGGAAGACTACCTTCAAGACAAAGGAAGGATTGTATGAGTGGTTAGTCATGCCTTTTGAGCTAACCAATGCACTGAGCACTTTCATGCGGCTCATGAACGAGGTTCTGAAAGAATTTTTGGGTAAGTTTGTCATTGTTTACCTATATGATATTTTGATCTTTAGTAAGACATTGGAAGAGCATATGATGCATATTCATATGGTGTTTGAGAAGCTGAGAGAAGAGAAATTGTTGATTAATTTGAAGAAGTGCAGTTTTGTGAAGAAAGAGTTAGTGTATTTGGGGTGTCTAGTTTCAGTAGAAGGTCTAAAAATGGACCCAGAGAAAGTATAGGCTATCCTTGAATGGCCTACTCCAAGGAGTGCTACTGATGTAAGATCTTTTCATGGTTTGGCTAGCTTTTACAAAAAGTTTATCAAAAATTTTAGCAATATTTGTGGACCCTTGACTGAAACAATGAGAGGGGATAGAAAAGAGTTCAAGTGGACTAATGGGGCAGATAAGAGTTTTAAACTGTTGAAATAAAAAGTTACAGAACAACCTATTTTAGCACTTTCTGATTTTAATAAGGTGTTCCAAGTAGATTGTGATGCTGGTGGTATTGCAAAAGGAGTTGTTATGAGCCAAGAAGGTAAACCTATTGCTTATTTAAGTGAGAAGTTAAATGATGCCAAGAGAAAATATTTTGTTTATGATCAGGAATTTTATGCTATAGTTCAGGCATTGAAGAAGTGGAGACATTATCTCCTTCCTAAGGAGTTTGTTTTGTGTACTGATCATCAAGCTTTGCAATATTTGAATAGTCAAGGAAAGTTGAATCAAAGGCATTTGAAATGGGTTGAGTTTTTGCAGAGTTATATATTTGTTTTGAAACACAGAAGTGGAAAGTCTAACAGGGTTGCAGATGCGCTTAGTAGAAGGCAACTATTGCTGATAGAGATGCAGATTGAGGTGGTTGGGTTCAAGGAACTCAATAATTTGTATCTAGAGGATCCTGATTTTTGTGAAGCTTGGAAGGCTTGTAGAGAACCTGTTACTCTAGACAGAATGAAGTGGATGGATTTCATCATTCAGGATGATATGCTATTTAGAGGGAGTCAGTTGTACATTCCAAGAAGTTCTATGAGGGAGAATCTCATCAAGGAGAAGAATAGTGGAGGATTGGCTGGACATTTTGGTCGTGATAAAACCCTCGCTTTGGTTAGTGAGAATTATTATTGGCCACAGTTGCAGCAAGATGTCAAGAAGTTTGTACAGAGTTGCAGAGTATGTCAGATGGAAAAATGAGTGAAGCATAATACAGGGTTGTATCAGCCATTACCTATACCAGAGAAGCCTTGGGAGGATATCAGTATGGACTTTGTTCTTGGTTTACCAAGGACACAGCGGGGACATGATTCAATTTTTGTGGTAGTTGACATATTTTCAAAGATGGTACATTTTGTTCCTTGCAAGAAGACCAATGATGTTGTTCATGTAGCAGAATTATTTTTCAGAGAAGTGGTGAGACTACATGGTTTGCCAAAGAGTATAGTCTCAGATAGGGACACTAAGTTCGTTGGATATTTCTGGTGTACATTATGGAAGAAGTTGAAGACAGATTTGAAGTTCAGTTCATCACATCATCCACAGACTGATGGATAGATAGAGGTGGTGAATAGGAGTTTGGGAAATTTTTTGAGATGTTTGGTTGGAGATAAGCCAACAGGATGGGATTTGATTTTACCACAGACAGAATTTGCATACAATAATTCTATCAATAGGAGCACTGGTAAGTCACCATTCCAGATTGTATATGGGAGTAGTCCAAGAAATGCATTTGAGTTGAGAAAGATAGATAAAGGAGAAATAAGTAGTGCTGAGGCTGAGCATTTTGCAGAACATTTGAAGAACATCCATGAGGAGGTGATGAAGCACATTACCAAGATGAGTGCACAGTATAAGGCTAAGGCAGATGAGAAAAGGAGGCATAAGAAATTTTAGGTTGGAGATGAAGTCATGGTTCATTTGCGGAAGGAAAGATTTCTAGTTGGTACATATAACAAGTTGAAAATGAAGAAGTTTGGGCCATGTAAGATACTAAAGAAGCATGATTCAGGAAATGCATATGAGGTCGAGTTGCCTACTGAGCTGAATATTTCACCAGTATTTAATGTTTCAGATTTGACAAAGTATCATGAAGGGGGTGTTGAAGATGAGGTTATAGTAGCACAGTGGAGTATTCCAGCAACCGGTTCAGATATCAAGGAGATTGAAGACATACTGGATAGTCGTGTTGGTAGAAGCACAAGGAACAAGACATATGAAGATTATGTATTTGGTCAAATGGAAAGGATGACCTATTGAAGATTCATCATGGCTAGCAAAGGAGGAGGTTAACAGTCTTAGTTTTCCTCTGCACACCTGAGTCGTGATAGGGTCACTTCTCAAATTACCCCGGGTGTCTGATGCAGGAGCATCTTGGGTGTAAGAGCAATCTTGCATCACCCAAAAAAAATTAAATTTCTGTTTGCTTTTCAATAAGGGCTATCTTGTGCAGAGCTGCTATTTATGGAAACTTACTATTTTTAGTAAGTTGGTCATATGATCTCAAAATGTTTTGATTTCACAGATGGAGGTTCATCCTAGTCATTTCAGCCTACCGGTTGAGTTTCATTGCCACATCGTCAGTATTGGTGAAGTTATTGAGTTTTTTGGGTACAAAATCTTTCAGGTCAATTTTTAAGGCCTTAGAAGCTTCGGATAGCGATCGACCCCCGGTTGATTGATGCTAGCGCATGTCAGGCGCTGTAGATCTCGTCATGGCGTTTCCAAAAAGTGGTTACAATAGAAAAATGGATTTATGGTTTAAAAGTTATGGCCTCCGGAAGTTGGGTTACCTAAAATCATATTTTGTATTTCTTTTGAGCCGACCCTATTGTAATAATTGTGAAAAATAAATAATTCTATGTCTAGTCGGCCTAAAGGGCTAAATTTTTGGAACCTTCTCGGGCGGTGGAAATTGCCTGTATAAGAAAGGTCTGTAGTGTTGTCTGAGGCAGTTCGGGACAGTTCTGAGTGGTAGATCTGGGTAATAATTCGAGGCTTTGCCCTACAGAATATTGTAAGGGAATGCCCATGTGGCTTTGCATATTGTAATTCTGAAAGTTTGTAATTCCACATTTGTGGAGATAATAAGAACCCAATTTTCTGTTCTTGCATATGGTTGTTGTTTCTCTGTTTTTGTTATGTGTTTGTGGTATTAAGGGGATCACCCTTCATCAGTTTCCATGTATATACGGTTCTCCATTATGTTGATGTATGTTTATCTTTTGCTTAGCAATTTCTATGACAATTTGAGAAGTTATTAATGATAATTAATTTTGAATTAAAGTGAATTAGCAGATATTGATTCACCTCCCCTCTTAGTATATCTATGTGATTAACATTTTGGTCCTTGCTAATTGACTCTCAAACCATGATCTTTGAAAACATGAAGAAACATTGAAACAAGATGACTAATGGCTTGATATTAGATAAATAAAATTATAACTCTTACCATTGCATTAATCGCATACCAAAATTATTTAACTTCAAAATATGGAAGCATACAAAATTAATTGCATCTTCAAATTAGTATTTTATCCTTCCAAAGAAATTACGAGTCAACCTCC
This sequence comes from Chamaecyparis obtusa, assembly GCA_027943335.1. Classification (NCBI taxonomy): domain Eukaryota; kingdom Viridiplantae; phylum Streptophyta; class Pinopsida; order Cupressales; family Cupressaceae; genus Chamaecyparis; species Chamaecyparis obtusa. Next base: position 160,196 of record BSBK01006683.1, on the reverse strand, counting down.
ACAATTAATACAATTTACAGATGCACGAAGTATTTGTATTCGATATGTTATTATATTTCTATCTTGCTCCTATCTTTATACAAATTTAGCTTAAAATATGATATGTCAAACATCAACTTTAATTATAAAAAACATTTATAAGGATGAGATGAAGAAAATTTTAAATATTTATCTACACTTCATATAGACCTATTTAACTAAATAATAGACTTTTTCTTTAATTTTCAAAATTGAAATATAAAATAGAATAACTCAAACTACCTAAGCTCTTCCCTACATGTTTACACTAAACCTATGTAAAAGTTCTTATCCAAGCTAATAACTCAACAACATGTCTAAGATGATGATGTAAACAAATGATACAATTAAAATATTTTTGGTATCAATATAATATGAGTTTAAACCAAGGCCTAGACCCTATTAAACCAAGGCCCATACCTTATTATAAAGTAGTAACCAAATAACAAGAGAAACAAGCTTTATGAGATATAAATATTAAAAATCAAAACACGAGAACTAATCGAACAAAAATGAATCAATAAAAGACAAAAATAAAACTCTATACTAGCTAAAATATGTAAGCTACTAGCTATCGACCATTCTTTAGATAATAAATTAGTCTTTTCTTTGGAAGCAACATATTTGGAATCACTAGTTTGAATACTTCATCCTTCAATATTCTTAGTCATAGTTTTGGCTCTAGTTCTTTTGTCTAGGCTCTTATATCAAGTATCATTATCACTACTTCTTTTGAGTAGTCCATCTAGACTAATAGACTAATACATAAAGATTTGAACAACAATTTTAATAGTCTCTTTTCTCATAGTTAGAAGATTTTAGAGGTTTATTTTAATGTTTAATTGGTTCTTATGTATTTTGTATAATTTTGATTTTATTTTTTTCTATTTTTTTAAAGTGGCAGTAAATTTCTTGACTTAATATCAAATGTCATCATCTACATGTTATATTTTAGGGTATTTGGCCAAACCGAATACAACATTGTTTAGGTCTTATTGTCTTAGACTAAATGTGTGTAGTTGTGCTAAAAACCACTTCATTATATTGTTTAGAAGGTTTAAGTTATCACAGATATCCTTAATTATGTTCTTTGTACCTACATAGTTTGTCCAATCTATATTGAGTTGACCAATCAAAGGGCATGGGTGTAGCAAGGAGTCATCACTGTAAATTTCCTCAACCACAACTTAGTCTTTCTTGGGTTGATACCTAGGATTCTTGGAAATAATGGGCACGTCATGAGAATTTGGGTGGGTGGGTAAATGGGGATCGATTCTAAGTGTTCCTTAGTCACAATAGTTTCCCCCTTTATCTCTAGCAAGGATAGGGGTGTAGTACTTGAACTTTAGGTCATGAAAAAATCTTAACAATTGAAGTTTCAGTAGGATTAACTTTCATGTTACTCAAAAGACAGTAAAGAACAAATTGATTTAGTCGATTTCTTTTAGTAACAAAAGAATAATTTTGGTCAATTCTATGAAAAATAAGCACTAAATTGATGATTCTAAAAATAAAAATAAATACCAAAATTTTAATTCTCAAATTTAATTACAATGTTACTATAATATTCTTATATAAATACTCAAAATAATAAATAATATATCTAACATAATCTAACCAATAATGATGTAACTATAATATTTTTAAATAAATACTCCATGACTCTTCAATGATAAAGAAGATAAATAATGACATACAACTTATATTAAAATAAGACGTCCTCTTCATCCTCACATATTATTAGACAAATGTATTATTATTAATTGTCTAACTATTGAATACTCAAAGAGTAATTTAGTGACAACTAGATGGTAACCCTTTATGGATGTATTTATAAGTTATTTTAGTGTTTAGTCACGAGGAGGGAATCCCAAATTGTTATGGACTGAAGTGGATGGATATTCAATGATATACATGGGACGGATATTCAATGTATATTCTACCAAAGTAGGCATTGTGGCCAAGTGTGAAACATTGAATATCAAGAGTTAAAGTCCACACGCTTTGAGTATTCCATAATACACCAACTCAACTCAACTTGGGCAGTGTGCAACATGAGTGTAATAGAAAATCCAAAAACTTTTGGAGATGAGCTCATCCATCATAAGATCATAACAATCATTTTATTTTTAATTTAATTGTTTAATCATCCTAGTAAAACCAACTTTAGGTTTGGATTGGATGTCACGTGAAAGGAGGACCCACATAATTAAATTAAGGAAATTCTAACTTCTACATGAGAGGAAAGGTGTAAGCTTGTGAGTGATTCCTTATTATATTGAAATGCTCAAATGTTCACTCACCACTTGGATGTATATACACAATGTATCCAACCAAATGAATCTAGGGTTTTGATAGACTTTAAAAAGTATATACTATATTAGAGGAATTAAGACATGTAAAGTGTGTATGATATTTTGATATAGAATTATTTTTGAACTATAATAAAAAAAATTACAAAGTTTGGTAGGAATTATATAATATTGATTAAGCTTAGATAACATTAATATAGTAATGACTATATCTATAATAAAAATAGTTAGGATTACTTCTAGGTTTTATGATAATAACAATGTACATATTTTATTGAATATAAATATTAATTTTATTACTATAATTTAAAATTAAACAATGTATATATTTTATTATAAATAGATATTAAATTTTATTACTATAATTTAAAATTAAACATTTTTCATTTGAATTTATATTAAAGATTTAGACATTTTTTAAGGATTACACATTATATTAATGAAAATAAAATCTAAAAATGCATATTGTAAAGAAAATAATATTTTTCTAAGTTTTATTTAGGTCTATGTAATAAGATATAAATACGTAAATTAATTTGGATTGAGAATAGAAGTTGTGGACTTCCATAAATCTCAATTAAATACTATTTTAGAAATGATAAATGCCCGAGATGTATATTTCGCCTTGAAATCTAGGCCTCTAGGTCAATTATATCTCTATGAATTCATCCTTTGTCATGCAAATGCTTTCAATGGTTTTTTCTCTTATAAGACCAATAAAAGTGTTTCTACCATTTATTTCTCTTTAAAAGTAAATGATTATTGAATGTAGTTGAATGCCTTTAAAGACAAGTACATGGCAAACAATCACCAAACACATGTTTAGTGGGATCTAGGTAAAAATGGAGCGGATGAGAATTGACTAAAATTTAGATATGAATTTTAAAATGTCAAATGTCAATCAACAAATGTGGAGTTGATTTCACATGAATAATTAAAATTGTATGAGTAACTTGATTCAAATTTCATCATTTTGCTTCCAACACATAAAAAAATGTAATTGTAGATTAAAAATTTAAAACTATGGTGAAAATAATAAACATCTATCTTTCAAATATTGAGAGAAAGGGTTGGTGGATTCAACATAAGAACAAAATGTCTAGGAATAAGTGCATGTATAAGTATAATAAACGAAAAATATATGAGAATATGGGAAAATATGAATTAAGGATAAATAAGAGATGTGAAAATGTGTATAAACAGGGGAGGAAGGACATGGAAAGTATCCCAAATTTACAAAAAAATGCACAATTTATCAATGCACAAATTTATGAAATCTCTCTAAAAATAAACACAAGTTTTTTTTGAAATATATAGGGGAAGAGTACCAACTACTACCCATGTTTCAATTGTCGTTCATGTGATTTGACTAATTAAAAGCCCACTAAAAAATCATCTAGTGGATCAATAGTTGCCCATTTTTAGAAAAAAAGTTAGTAGTTAGATTAATTGTGCAACTTAGTTGGTATCAATAGTGCACTATTATTGGGACATGTGTACATAAGTATTGGATCAATTTTGCAAATTGTTTGGTTGTTAAAGCAAACAGGTAATGGGGCAATAGGGAATATGTTTTAGATGACACTTTGAAATGACTACTTTTTGACCCTTACGTGCATAACAGAGCTCACAACATTAGTCTTTACTACCCAGAAGCTAGATCAATAACTATAAGCATCTAGGTTACATACAAAGACATTCTAGAACTTTGAACTTCGATATATTGTTTAAAAACTTAGAATACATGAAATTAGCTATAACAACTACTAATAATCTTCTCTTATACAAATTTCACCATACACATAACTAAAAAAAATCATATTTTAAAATTATTTGTAACCCCATATTTTCATAAAAACCTAATTATAATTATTATTTCTAGATAAAATTATATAATTCACTATTAATGATATATGTCTTCCCTTAATTAAAAATATCAAATCAAAACCTTAAACGCCAAACTCACTTTTTAAAACCTTCAACTGAAAGTATTGATTCCACATTCAATAATCACTTGGTAGGAAGAATAAGATTCTATGTATAGATGATTTTTGTCAAAGTAGATTGATTTTTCTATGCATGTTTCCTTAATGCTTGACACCCATCCACACCTAGCCCTGTAAAGTACAAATCATGGGGCTATTGAATGCTCTATGTCCTTCATTATCATATTTATAATGATATATACACAACTTCATATTTGTAATTATATATACACAACTATAATATTTATAATGATATATACACAAGTGCCATATATAATGATATACACACAACAATAATGTTGGACAAGTAGTCAACTAGGATCCTAGAAAGGATAGTGAACGTGGTGGTCCTCTATCCGTGAAACCTAGTTTACAATAACCTAAACAAGTAGAAAATTTTATGGTCCCTGTTCTTAGAGAGAACATTCTATTTTCTTACCTCACTTCATTAATAAGAAAGGCATGTGACCGTGGCCCCCGCTAGTTGTGGAATCTTTTTAAGGTTTTAGTTTACATTTTCTCACTTTTGTTAATACTAGCAAGTGCAAGAGTCGCTTGCTCATTTGTCTCACCTATTTGCTGTTTATTTGTTTTTTATTATTTTGGATTTTTTTTCCTTGTCATATTTGGTAGTTTATAGAATATTTAATTTTATTTATATTAATTCAATTTTTTTCCATGGAAAAAGAATAATTTTTTAGTTTGCTTATCATTTTGTTAATAGTTTAATACAATCTTTAGTGCAAAGCATCTTCTCCTCTACTATTGATGAAGTGTTAGAAGAATCTAAATATAAACAAATATATGTGAAAGTGTGTATACTTTTATATCATTAGGTATATTAATAATTTGTACATACAACTAAGAAAGTCATATTTATACTTTTAAATAATGTACACTTCTTAGTATATTTATAATTTGTATACGAAACAATGAAACCATCTTAAAAATTTTAATCTTTTTAATTGACTTGATTTATTAATAGATTTATGAAAGGTGCGCGCGCCCACACACACACACACACACCTCACAATATAAACTAAAATATGTTACAAAATTGAATCATTATCAAATCCCATCTCCATTTCCCATCCTTTTATTTTTAGGGTTAGGGTTAGATAATTTACCATGGTTTCCCATGAATCCTTGCCTTTAGCTTATATCCATGCATTCCTTGCCAATTTTGACATATTCCTACAATATATGATAGGCAATGCATTCAAATTAAATGCTTTATATCTTTTAATGTTGTTGATGAGGATGCAAATTATATGGAGGTTTTATTTCATCATGTATGTGTTCTTCCCTCTATGTAGTGCTTGTTAGTAATTTTCCTATGGAAATCTAGTTGGTATTTTTTCTTCTCTCTTGGATACTCTAACATCAATTATTTGTTATCATCATCTTGATCATACCTTTACAATTACTTTTGTATACATGATGTTAGTTTCCATTTGAACCCTCATTCTTTATTATATGGATACGAGATTAGACATATTTTAGATATTCATAATATTGTTACATCTAGTAATCCTATACTATTAACATCACACAATAACTCTCCTCCACGCCTCCCTCGTTTTTCCTTGAGGAGTGTAGTGTTGTGGTCTTGGTTAATCCAAATCTTTCACATTTTCTTGTGTATGATGATTATATGCCTTGTTTATGATCACCTTCATATAAGGTTGTTTCCCCTATCTAGTTGATGATAGTTGTTATATGTCTTTTGCCTCACAATCTATTGATGATATATTTAGAAGTGAGGAGCATGGTGTTATTTACCTACCTTCTCATGATGTGGCTAATAACTATTTTATCCATGATGACTTGGTTTATGATGGCTCTAGAATAATGTTTTTGATGGTTCACATTTCTTATATCTTAGTTGGTCTTCTACGAGGAAATTTATGGACATTTCAATGCACATCATGATATGATATAACCCATTTTTATGATAAAAAATCTTTCTTAAGAATTTTTTATTCTTTCATATGATATATCTTTGAATAAATATAGGTCATCCTCCTTTACATATCTTATTAAAGAATATATGTGACTTCAACATTTATAAAGAAGAAAAGCCACCGATCTCTTCTTTTTTTAGCATATATGACAATAGTGTGCAACTCTCTAGTGATTTTCCCTTTTAATCATCCTCAACTAGTTCCTATTATTTACCCACACATCATGCAATCGGTCTTGTTGAGCATGAACTTGAAATTTTTGGAGCATCGAAATGAGTAGATTAGACTATCTATATAGGTGTATTGTTTAGTATGAGAAAATATTTTAAATTTAAGATGCTACTACTGAGATATTGTAAAAAACCTTTGTCATTTGATATTTTAATATATCCTTCACCAAGTGGATTAAAATATCATCATATTTTATAAATTATGGTGGTAGAGGTGATTCATATATTCATGTATGATCTAGTTCTAGTGATCCAAACTACATGCTTCACTCCTTTCCATGTGGACAATTTTCTTGCTAGGTTTTTTGTAGCTAGCTTGTGTGGAAAAACATTCACACATTTCTATTTTTTGCTACATGTATCTATCATTTATATCATGGATTTCACTATTTCATAAACTATTTTTGTTACAATATTAAAAGAGAAAAAATATTCTCAACCCATGAATTATAAGGAAAAGAAACAAGAGGTAGTTAAAGGATTATATGTTGGAATTTCAATATTTGATTACCAACAAGAGTTTCATATTAGAGGATGATGATTTTTCGTTTATTTGTTTATTGACGATTTACTTTTACATATCAAAATATAAAAGATTCACACGAATTATAATTAATCTCAAATGTATATGCTAGTGTGTGAAAATATAAGCATACTTTATTACAAGTTCTATATTCACATCATCATTTTTCTAATAGCCCTTTTCATTTCTATACATATTATTAGTATTAAAATTATAAAATAGAGTGAGTGGGAATTCACCTATTGTTTGTCATTAGAAGCATCAGATCGTGAACAAATCAAACCAAAAATATTAAGAGAGTTCACTAAATTGGGAGAACCTCCCATTTTCTCTCGGAACAACATGACACACAAGGTTCTCATTTTCTTACTTACCCAATGGATTTTTATAATCTTGTGCTAAACAAGGCTTTTTATGATTAAATCATCATATATATTTGTATTTTATAAATAGATGTACCAACTTTGATATTTTATTGATACAAGAATAATGAAATTTGGGAATAATCATGATTATACATATAATGAGGTTACTTGCATACAACTAAATGATGATGAATCCCCTTATTCATCTAATTGATCATAGTATGCCATATTTTTATAATCTATGTATCCTCAATAGTCATCTTCTAGAATTTCCTCCCCTCATAAGTCACACAACAAAATTACATTGACAAAAAAATATAAAATACATATATTGAGCCACCTCAACAGACATATGAACCATGGCTAAAGAAAGGTAGTGAATCGAATGATCCCTTTCAAGTATATTTACTAAAGGTTCTCTTTCATATCAAGATTTAAGACTATTCAATTAAGTACGATATTAATGAATATAATGATGATAAAGGTAATCTAATATGTTGAGAATTGAAGCTTTCATACTTTTAATATTATGCTTGAAATAATCCTACTTATTAATGTTTATGCTAGCAATATTTGCATCTTATAATAATGTATTTTATGATAATTATAATTTTTCCAAATTCTATCATGGTTTTATCTCACTTTTTGGTCCTAAAAAATACTTCATCTAGAGATGATAAATACTTGATTTACAAATTTAATTAGAAACAACATTAAGGAAGCCCTAATTTCTATAAATATGCATGATTTCATTACCATAACTTAATCGATTCTTTTGTTGTCATGATATAATGTCCTTTTATTACAATATGATTATTAAAAATTCCAAGTTTTACATCATTTTATATGTTGTTTCTACTCCTCCAAAATAATTGTATATATATCTATATATACAACTATTTGGAGGGGGCATATAAGGTCATTTATTCCCATTTCTTGAGTATCATTGATTACTTTATAAACAATTCTATTTCAAATGGTATTACCCTACAATGTCTATTCCAAGTGGTACTTATTATTTCTATTACTCTAATCTATAATCAAATTCAAATTCCAAATAAAATATTTTCTTATAAAAAAGAAAAAAATCTTTTTGTAGATATCACAAATATGAAAACTCTTGTAATGATGATCATGAAGAGAAATCAGACAACCAAAAAACTTAGATATAATATTAATGATAATGAATTAAAAAAAATAATAAAAAATCATAGGTTCATTGGTGAATGAATAATTATGTTTTAGTAAATTAATCCACCTTATATACAAGTTTAGGTAGTGATCCTTGATACTTAGAAAGAGATACATATAATGAATAAACATTTGAGGTGAGATAGGGTTAATTTCCCTATGTTTCCCATTAATGCAAGCTTTATTTTCACCTTTCATAATGATCATAATGTCAAATGTAATATTTAATTATAGTGCACTTAGGAATCTAGGAATGCATGAATCACATGGGTTAGACATTCTTGGAGATATTTTGCAAGTTGTATGTAATATTAGAAAAATATTTTAATGTAGGTTGTGCATCAAGAAATATATAACATTTTAAAAAATTAGTACCAAAAGGAAAAATCTAGTAAACAAATGTGAGGGAGGCATGGTTTTTTAAGCTCACGTTTTAGAAGCACATAGTTTGTGTGATAACACTTGGTCATTTTGTACAAGCCTGTTTATTTAAAATCAAGCACATGAGTATTTATTGAATTTTCCTTGTGTAGCCTTTGTCTTTTTGACTAAGATTGATTGAAAATCTCATGCAATTTGTATATGTGAGGAGAGAAAGCATGGATTGAAATATTTTGTTACATGATTATGTTGAATGTCTCGAATAATTGAGAGGGGGGAGGGTGAATCAGTGGTAGATTAATTTTTTTTTAATCAATTTCATAGTTATAGATCTAGAAAATTAATTCTTTATCCACTTAAGGAATTTATATGTAAGTTCATAAATGATCACACACATGAACCATACACAATGAACACCAAATTTTTATGTGAAAAACTCAACATGAGAAAAACCACGGAGATGATAATTCTCATGAATAAAAACACCGGTTAAGGTGACAAGGATTCAGGTGATTTTTACAAAAGGTGGATCACTAGCATAATGCTTACTGTAGGTGGGCTCATTGCCTAAAAGGGCTCATTGTCATGAGAAATAAGAATGAAAAGGAAATCCACCACTACCGTACAACTTCTAGAAGAAACCCTTGGATCATTGCCTTTGGTGTCTAACAATAATAGCACACACAATTTTCTCACAACCTAACTTTACACTTTTGCATAACCTTTCACAATATCTTACAAATATTCTCTTCAAACAACTTCCACACCATTCCATCACAATAATCCTCTTATTTATATTAATCTTTAAAACATGAAATCACCAAGTCAAACATCAAAACATAATTTGAAATAGGACTAGACTAAACATTCTCATGATGGGGATGAATGAAATTTCCCAAATAATACACAATATCTCGACCAAAATACACGTTACCCAAATGGCACAAAAATCAAAGCTAAGAATAAATAAAACCATTAGAAATAATGTCTTCGAACTGCATCAACTCAACCCAAAAATAGAATTCAAAAATTAAAGAATTGACTGATGCAAAATGATGCAGAAGCATCCTAGGATTCTTGGCAATCCTGTATCAACCAAAAATATGTTTGTCTTTGAAGGTAGATTGTTAGTTTTGATCTTGGTTTGGTGGAGTACTTTCTCAGTTTGGGAGACTGGTTGCTCAGTTTCAGTGTTTACCGGGGTGCTCGGTCTCTAAAGAACGCTTGGTAACTGAAGGCATCAGTTTTTCCTGGCACTCAGCAATAACTACGTTTCTCGGTCATGCTTGGCATGGTTGGTGTCTAGCGCTCGATTATTTCTCTATTGCTCAGTGTTCTTGCTTACCGACCTGGATTGTTTGGATGGATCAGCTTGGCCAACTAGTGCATTTAATTTGGGTCACGCTCCTCAAGTTATGGATTGACCGTTGGACGCGTGAGGACCTAGATCTGGCATGTTGCATTCTTCTATGTGGATTTGATGACTGGTTGGGGCCATCTTGGAGAGTTTATTTTATTTGTAAGGCTATTTGAGAGCTGACTGATGTTTTAGCATGTAATATTTGTTTGTAAGGGTTTATTGTTTCATCAACTGAATTATGGCTAGGAATCAATATTTATAGGATGTTAGGGTAGATGTTTTAGGGGATGGTGAGAGGGAAAAGGGATGGTGAGAGGAAAAAGGTTAGTAGCCTTGGAGCTTAGGAGTAGGAAGATTGCTTGGAAGTTTGAGTACAAGTTTAGATCTTTCCTAGATGCCTACCAGTGTGTTGCGTGTTGTAGACTTGGGCTAGCTGAATACTAATGTTGTAGAAAAGATTTGGATCCTACGAGATCTTGTAGATTGTTACTTGCTTTGTATTTGGCCACAACCAAGAAGGCCTTATAGCCTGACACATTGCATGTAATCAATGATTTGATGAATAAAGACTTCTATTTTTTTTCAAATCTATTGTTGTGGTTGTTTATTTCCGTTGCGTATTGGTTTGGTTGCAAGGTCAGTCAGTCCTTAATTGGATCCACCAACCTTGACTGCATTAAGTGGTATTAGAGTGAAGTTTTTTCTTGTTTGAGAAAAGTCTGTTCTTGTTGGAGCTAAGTGGATCTTGTGTGTTCATGTCTGGATCTTGATTTGAAGATGCCTCTGAGGAGAAATCGTGAGATCTCAGAGGAAGAGGAAGCTACTGGAGAATTCAGTCTTGATGATTTTAGGACTTTGCAGAAACAAGTACAAGATCTGCAAGAGGAATTAAGAAAGAAGAAGCCTACCTTGAAAGAGAATAGTGATGATGAATCTGAAGAAGATCATTTTGAAGAAGCCAGAGATCCTGAGGAGAATCGAATTTTGAAAGCTATGTCTAAAATTGGAAAAAGACCTAAGATTGAAGTCTTTGCATTTGCTGGAAGCCTTCTAGGCTAGAAGAATTGATCAATTGGATCAATGAGATTCATGAGTACTTTGAGTATGAAGAAATAGAATATCCTGATAGAGTTAGATTTGCAAAGACTAAGTTGAAAGGTCATGCAAATATCTGGTGGAGAGAAGTTCAGTTGGAAAGAGATAGAAGAGGAAAAGAAAAGATCACTAAGTGGAACCAAATGGTTGACAAGTTGAAGAAGTAATTCATTCTGGTGGATTATGAATTGGACATGTTTAAGAAAATGCAAGCTTTGAAGCAAACTAACAAATCGGTATAGGAGTATATTGAGGAGATTTACAGAATCCTGATTAGGACTGGTCATTTTGAAGCTGATAAAGAAAAGGTTGCTAGGTATGTCTATGGTTTGAGACTTAGTATTCAGGAAGAGTTACTTACTATGCAGATGAAAACAATCAGTGATTCTTATCAGATGGCATTAAAGATTGAAGAGAAGCCGAATAAGAAGTTTGAAGGAAGACAAAGTAATAGGAAAAAAGGTGGTAAAACTGGTGAAGCGGTTGTTGAAAGTAATGTGACAGAGAATCCTAAGTCTGATGTGGGATCTAGCAGTGGTCAAGTTACTAAGAATGCTGGACAGAGAGGAAGGTGGAAGAATGAGTTCACCGGTACTTGTTATAACTATGGTGAAGCTGGTCATAGAAGTTTTTATTGTCCTAAGAAAAGAGTTACATTGACTGCTGAAGAAGATATTGTGAATGTTGTAGAAAAAGGTGAGACACTTATCACTAGGAGGTTAGCTGCATGTGTCTATGAACTGGTGCAAAGAAGGAATTTCTTCAGAACCAGATGTAAGTGCAAGGATAAGGTATGTAATGTTATAGTTGATGGTGGCAGTTCTAAGAGCTTTGTTTCAGATGAAATGGTTAGTAAGTTGAATTTGGAAAGAAAGAAACATCCTAATCCTTATGACATTAGTTGGATACAAGATGTGTCTAAGGTTAGGATTGAAGAAAAATGCTTGGTTAATTTTCAGATTGGATCTTACTAGGATGAGATATTGTGTGATATATTGCCTATGGATGCTTGTCATCTATTGCTCGGTAGACCTTGGCAATTTGATAGGAATGTTTTGTTTGATGGTCATGCTAATACCTATGTGGTTAGGCATGAAGGAGCTCGACATAAGATGATACCTTTACAAGGAACAAGGGTTAAGGGATGTGGGGTTATTAGGTGTTGTCCTTATGAAAAAACTTAGGAGCAGAGGGTTGATGAACCTATCCCTGCGAAGTCTAGTTTGAAGGAGAAGGAGAATGATATATCTAAAGAGTTTGTTGAGATTAAGAGGCAGATGATCTTTCTAAAAGAGATGGTACATCAAATAGTGACATTTGTGACACAAAATGATGCAGATGATATTGAGTTGATTGAGGAGTCCGGAGAGGATGAACCTTATCGAGGCACTGATGTGATCGGTAGTGGTCAGAGTTGGTTGTTATCAGCTGTCGACTAGAAGGATAAGAAAAGTGGAAAGAAAAATAAATTTTTGCAAGGACAAATGAATAAAGTGAAGACTACTTGGGATGAAGGACAAGAGGAGATATGGGTTAAGAATAGATTTGGCATACCTGTTTTGATTCCCTTGAGCCGTTCCTGATTTCCTTATGAGAAAATATTTCTTACCTGGGGTGTCTGATGCAGGAGCATCCTAGGATTCTTGGCAATCCTGTATCAACCAAAAATATGTTTATCTTTGAAGTTAGATTGTTAGTTTTGATCTTGGTTTGGTGGAGTACTTGCTCGGTTTGGGAGACTAGTTGCTTGGTTTCAGTGTTTATCAGGGTGCTCGGTCTCTAAAGAACACTCGGTAACTAAAGGCATCAATTTTTCCTGGTGCTCAATGATAACTGTGTTTCTCGGTCATGCTTGGCATGGTCAATGTCAGGTACTCGGTTAGTTCTTTGTTGCTCGGTGTTCTTGCTTACCAACTTGGATTGTTTGGATGGATCAGCTTGGCCGACTGGTGCATTTAATTTTGGTCACGCTCCTCGAGTTATGGATTGACTGTTGGACGTGTGAGGACCTAGATTTGGCATGTTGCATTCTTCTATGTAGATCTGATGACCGTTTGGGCCCATATTGGAGAGTTTATTTTATTTGTAAGGCTATTTGAGAGTCGACTGATGTTTTAGCATTTAATATTTGTTTGTAAGGGTTTATTGTTTCATCAGCCAACTCGTGGCTGGGAATCAATATTTATAGGATGTTAGGGTAGATATTTTAGGGGGATGGTGAGAGGGAAAAGGTTAGTATCCTTGGAGCTTAGGAGAAGGAAGATTTCTTGGAAGTTTGAGTACAAGTTTAGATCTTTCCTGGATGCCTACCAGTGTGCTGCATGTTGTAGACCTGGGCTAGTTGAATACTAATGTTTTAGAAAAGATTTGGATCCTGCAAGATCTTGTAGAATGTTACTTGCTTTGTATCTGGCTGCAATTGGGAAGGCCTTACAGCCTGGCACATTGCATGTAATCGGTGATTTGATGAATACAAACTTCTATTTTGTTTCAGATCTATTTTTGTGGTTGTGTATTTTCGCTGCGTATTGGTTTGGCTGCAAGGTCATCTAGTCATTAATTGGATCCACCAACCTTGACTGCATTACAAAAATAAACTACCAATATCAAATCTTGAATAATGGAGAATTTTGGACCACTTTCAAACACAAACACCACTAAATACCTCACTAAAATTGTAGAATGAGAAACCAACTGGTAAATCGGTCAACAAATCAAAAGGGAAAATAAATTCTTAATGTGGAAGAGACCAGGAAAGAGTTGAGAAAGATTTGGAAGAAGAAGGAATATTTAAAGGAAGAAAGTAAAACACCAAAAGGATCCACATCACCATTAGGTTTGGATGGTTCATCTTCAAACTAAGTCACCTTTGACTTAGGGGGAGCAAGTACTATTGAATCCATTTTTAGACCACTTGAAAGTGTGTGGTAAAATCTATCACCATTATAATTTGCAATAAGTTATTTTGGAGCTTTTTGAGAAACTTTGATAAATTCTATAATGTTTTGATCATCGATAATGAGGTATGAGTCAATCGGTTAAAAAGGAAAGTTCTATCAGTAAGAGAATTTAAAGCAAGTATTTGAAGGTAAATAAATATATTATTTTTTATTTCATTCTTACCTTACATACTTTTAAAACTATTGCAGAGAGAAAGAAGTGATATTTAACTTCTTTTCTGAGTTTTAAGCTACACGAAAAGATTATTTCTATTGATACGAGAAGAGTAATAATTTGGTGTTGTCACATTCTTCGTCAAGAACACTAGCTACATGTAGTTCGAGGTATTTATCAGTTATCTTCTTGTGCAATTAAAATTTAATATGGCTACTCCTAAGTTGGTCGACATAACTGAGAGACCACAACCTAAATTCAAGAGAAATCCATTCAAATTGATGGAGAATGATCATGCGGGTTACCTAACTAGTGTACTCTATGGATTTCTACACATGGAAGATGTAAGAGCTTCTATTCACTATAAATTGGAAGATTTAGGATTAAGTGCAATCCATGTTTAGTACAAGAAGTTGTGTGATGAGAATTTGGTATTGAAGGATAAACACTAACATATTTTCGATAAAGGTTTTCAACATGTTGTTAATTATCCAGATAAATTTGAGGAAGAATAAATAAGATATTTTCTCAAAAAGATACATGATTAGTTTATATGGTTGGATATACCACATACGATAACCAAGGAAGCAATCCATTCTATAACTAGTCTATCTGCAATCGATAATGTACCCCTTCTTCGTACTATTCCCAAGGAAGAGGTGATAAAATTTACAAAGTCTAAATGGGATGGGTGTGCAATGACTGTGAATGATATCACATATGAAGAAGTTAAATATACATCAATGGTGATTGGATACAAGGTCTATCACTCTAGTTGGGTGAAAAGTATACCCGGTGGTGCCATTCATATTGCCCACATGATGATTAAGGAAAACAAGGATTTTGATCTAGCTGAAGCACTGGGGAAGAAACTAATATTGAATCTTGAGAAGATCAAGAAGGACAAAAGGCATAAATTTAATTAATTCAATCTCTATTCTTTTATTTTTAGAATATGTTTCCTACCATTGGTAGTATTAATTGGGAAAATGATACGCCATCTTTCATTCAAATTAACAATTGCATTAATTTTTTTGGAAATGAGTTTATTGGAGAATTATGGGGATATTTGAAATATTTTTAGAAGAGGATGCATGAGAAAGAAATGATAACTTTAGAGATTGTAGAAAAGTACAGGGATACCATATATTTCATGGTAGATATATATATATATACCTGTCAGATGGAAGAAGTAGAGCCAAGAACCTCATGGATTATACTGATGATATATGAAGTAGAAGGAGATATCATAACATTGTATGCAAAGAATTTTCTAGCACAACTGATAGATCCTAATACTCCTAGATTTGGCACATTTCAAGAAAAGTCACTAAAAGTACACAATGAGTTGATGAAAATAGTCACTGAGAAGAAAGTAATAAAATAAGTGGAACAATTTATGATCCAAAAAGGTTTCACCAAGGAGAAGATTGAGAAAGATAGAGACAAACATGCTACAGAGAAAGCAAGTACATCTAAAGCAACAAAAGGTGATGCAGATGTTGAGATAGTAGGTGAAATCGGTGTACCCCAACCGGTAGACAAACAAAGAGCACATCTCAAGTCAAGAAGGAGAAATATTCTTCTGTCAAGCTAAAATAAAGGAGATCAACATGAAATGTCAAGACTGCATCAGTCATAGAGGTACCAAACAAAAATATAGTAACATGGAAGAGAAAGAAGGAGAAAGCAAAAAGATTTGAAAAGGTTTCTAAAGAAGAAAGTGAGGAGACTAAATTAGAAAAAGAGTAGAAAGAGATCAAATCCAAGGGTAAAAAGTCTAAGGTGGTAGGTTCCCCTACTACAAAATCTATAAGTCATGATTTCAGTCAATTTATTTTTGTTGGAGACATAATACAAGAAGTGAAGAAATGAGGAATTCTGAAAAAAGTCAAGAAGTATTATGAAAAGTTTAGTGAAAATGATAAAAAGAAAATTGAGGAAGCAATAATATTTAGTGTGAATAGTTTGAGTCAAGTGCTATTGTGGTTACAAGATTTTTTATCTAATTCTTTATATGAAAAAATAAATGCAAGATGAAAGGCATCACTTAATCAAGACAAGGAGATAATTCAATATGTGATAATACATCTCCTACTAGAACTTAACAAGGAAGATGTACAAAAGAAATACAATGAAGTGAGACCCCTATTCAAGACAAAGACTAGAGTAACCAAAATACTGACAGGTGAGTCTAAAGTAGTACAAGATTAGACTAAGATTATTCTCAGAGAACATTTAGGTCTTAATTGTGGAAGTAAAGAGGATGAAGATGTTGAGGAGGAATTGAGACTTCAACCAGATGAAAAGCAATCGGTATTCACCCAAACAACTAAATGATGGAAAATTAATGGTGTTGATGTAATACTTGATAATGATATTTTGTATGATAAACAAGATAATGTGGACATCTTAGGTGATATCTAAGCACACAGACCACATGAGAAATAAATTGATACATTTGAACAAGAGAATCCACAAGAGGGACAAAAGGAAGAAGAGAAAATGGATACTGCAACTGGTGAAGGCATGATTGATGACAATCAAGAAGAGATACTCACTGATCAGCCAAAGGAACAATACGTAAAAGATGAAAATGAAAAATTTCAAAAGGATCAATAAGAGCATAGACCAGCTAAAGAGGTCAAACCTGATGTAAAAGTAAAGGAAAAGAAAAATGAAAATGAAAGGACAAAGTAAGTGATGAAGATGACATTCCAATTAAAGGGAAGATAGATTTTAGTAACATGAGACCTAAGAAAATGATGAAATATGAAATGATAATTAAGACAAAGGAAAAGAAGGATAAGATGAAGAAAGAAACTCATGTGGTTCTCATCGCTAGAGATATGCTAGATGATTTGATAAGTGAAGTAGAATATGATGAATCAGATACACTAATTGAGAAATTGGCTCATTTAGTTACTACCGCAGGTGAAGAAATGAAAAACTTGGAAGATGTTGTAATTTACAAGGTAGAAAAGGAGCATGAGAAGAAAAGAACACAAAATTTGGCACAATCTATTGTCATCGATAAGAAATCACCTACATTGGTTGTCAATCATGTGAAGAGTGGATTGACTAAAGGAGGTAAGATTTTAAAGTCTATATTAGATTTAACACATTTATTAGACGATCTAGAGAAGCATAAATGTGAAGATCAATAGGAGTTGAGACTTCTAGCTACAAAATTTGATCCCATGAGTGAGAAAGCTACTTTATTTTGTGTCCAAGTTAACTCTATCCACCAAAAGATGAAGTCTTATAGAGTTGAGAAAGACAAGAGGATGGATAATCTGATGGAGTTGTAGTGCTTTTTGATCCCTAGGTTAGATGTTTTACAATGAGGTGTGAAGGAATTAGAGAAGGCATTGGAACACCCTAATGTGTGCAATGTTGAAGGTCTTGAGGAGTTATCATTTTTATTTTGTGGATATATTTTCATCATGGAATATATTCTATGGAAGAATTGGGTTAGTGATCTTTAGATGCTCAAGGGTACTTAGAGATATCTTCAGTAGGATGTAACTAGGTTATGCTACTCTACATAAATAAAATTTTTCTACTTTTGTAATTCCTTTGTCATTGTTGTCAAAGGGGCAGTAGTGTAGTAATTTGGCAAAGAAAAGAATATGTATTTAATGGGTTATGGGAGTAGTATACATGTATGTAATTCCTAGGGGAAGTTATTATGTTATCTCTAGAATTAGTTCATTGTTTTGGCATTTTGATGTATTTTTCACTTGTGCATTGGTTAGTAACTTTGCAAATTTCTTAATGTTGTCATCAATGCCAAAGGGGGAGATTTTTGGCATTTGATGAAGTTGATGTTTTCTTTGATCATGAAAATGTATTATGGTGTTTTCATTGTTGGAAACTTAATTCATTGGAGGAAAAAAATAAATGTTACTGATGGAGGTGAAGATCAAAGTGATGAAGTGTCTAAGTGTTCAGTCAACTGAGTAGAAGACAATGTGCATTAAACAATCAATCAGAACTAGAACAAGAAATCAAGTTAAGGTGAGAAGTCATAGAATTAACATATACAAAGGTATATATAACTATTCCTACAATTGCACCAGTTAATTTGAAGATTTGAGTAAGTTATTGAAGATTAAAGCGGCACTGCCAGTTAGGATAGTAAACCGATGGACAAAGTTGATTATATCAGTGTTGCAGTCAAATCTTAGTGGTTGGCCAAAATATTTTTGTAGTTTAATGTTTGAGCCAAAATCAAGGATGTTGAATTTTGTTTTTGATGCACTCACACAAATGCTTAAGTTGTATTTGAGGGCTGACTTGTAAAATATTTTAGGGTTCTAGAACCTACCTAGAACAAGTATATAGATGGTTGTTGTGATGATGTTAGTTGTTATTCTGATGGTATGTGATGATTGTTGGAGATAGAACATAGATAGTAATGTGTTTTGAGTGATGCAATTGATTACAAATATATTAGATTTGTCATGCATTGAGTAAAAATATTAGGTCATTCTTCTCTTGTTGATTCTAACAGATTGGAAAGCTAAATCATCTAACAAGGTTACTGCTAACAAGGTAAGTAGGATCTTTAACAAGATCTGAAGAATGAATATTTTAACAAGGTGACTCATTAGCTTCAATTTGAAATCTCCCAATAGAGTATATTTTAATAGGTCTTCAAATCTCTTATCTGGGTTGAAAATACTCTTAACCAGGTATAACCTGAAAAGGGTTGTTGTAATTGGTCCTAACAAGCCTGATTTCCAAGTGCACTAGTGAAATCTTGTGGGCGTCATACCCACACATAGTTTTCTCCCTCTAACAAGGGTTTCCATGGAAAAATCTTGTGTTCAAGTTTTCTATTATGTGAATTTTTTATACATGTTGTGTTTTTACTTATTATTGACATTTGCATGTTGGTTAATCAGAAGGATAATCAATATTAGTTTTAGATTTGTGGTTGAACTGATTCAACCCCCCTCTCAGTGCCTTATAATACTAATAGAAAAGAGGGTTTCAACTAAGAAGACATACATACCTCTTCCCTCTATTGTGCTAGACCCCCTCTTCGATGATTGGGACTCCTAACAAAATGGAATGGTAGAGGATCTATGGGAAGTCACAAAGGGGTTGTAATAGGTAAAAGATAATTAATAGAAGTTAATAACCCAAAGTTGTTGAAAAACACTAAAAAATAAAATGCATGTACTTATATCTAAATGCACATGTTTAAGATATAAAGAACAAATGAATGCCAAAGCCTTAGATGGTTCTCCTATACTCTTAGGAGGTGTCATCACTGATAAAGCATCTATGACCATTTCTTGTATGAAAAATGATAACAAATGTTATAGTCATAGAGGACGGATTTAGAGATTTCAAACGAACAAAATCCAATCCAAGAGGAGTTGAGAAGAGGGTTTCAACTAAGAATAGGAGATGAAAGTGAAGATGAAATGCTAAATCTTCCCTCTCCCAAACCTCTACAACATCAAGTGCATTCATCAATTATATAAACCCTAATTATTTATATGTATAGAGTAGACAAAAAAGACTTTAACTAAATCTATATGTACATGTTTAATCATAATACATTTCAACAAATAAATTTAAATTGTGATAACTTACCTTTTGGTGTTTAGGTGTTTGCGATGATTTCTTTTTCTATTTCAATGTACTAGAAGATGCATTTCATACACGAGATGTCTTGGTGCCAGGTGTAGCTACCTAAGAGAAACACAAGTAACATAAGATATACAAATATAATAAGTCCAAAAAATATAAATCTAAATGACTTGCATGGGTTCAATTAAAATTGTAAATAAGAGTTGTGCAAAATATGATATTGCAAAGCTTTCTAGGCCAAAGCCAATGGCCAAAAGTGTGACATTGTCAACTTGGGACATCTAAGCCCCTGAAAACCCCTATAAAACAAAAAATAAATATACATTAGAGAGTTACTAAATATTAAAAAAAATTATTTTGAAATCAAGGTATTATTCTATTTTTGACATATCAAAAATCTTTACCTTTGGTGTTGAAGCTACATGTGTGTGTGGAGTGGAACAAATACTACGCGGTGTACTCACACCACCTACTACACCCTATAATGCATATTATTCATATATCAGTTTAAATTGTTCTATAAATAAAAATTTATTTACATTTATAAGATTTAGGTGATTAATAAATAACATTTCATAAACACAAAAAATACACCTGCATCTGTTTTCCTTCAGAAAACACCATGGTCATCAGGTCATTGGTGAGGACCACATCCTATGCAGTGGAAAAATAGAATCTAATCCCCCAATGTGCACACAAATGGGATGTGGAACCATCCCTATTCATGTTAGTATCTACCATAGAACATATATTCTGGTAGCTGGCACAGATATGATCGATGGACCGGGATGAGCCAAACTATGCATATGATGATGAGGCAGGTGGCACATGTGTTGATCCATCATATGGTCTGAATAACTGTGTGCCATGCTACACAATGACATTAGTCAATGATGTAGCCACTTGAAGATTTTGTAACTCCATAGAATCCTTCAAGGCTATTGGGATTGTGATGTGAACCATGGGTTTAGTTGCTAAAGTGATCCTATGTTGGGGGTCTACCACCCTTTGAGCCCCTGGTCTATCCTACACAGAGCCTCTCTCTCTACCCTGGAAATCTTGCATATCAAAGTATTTTGGCTTCAAACTGGGGATAAACTCACAATTTAAATTTCTAAAGAAATATAGAGGTACCTCATAATTATTACAAGGTGGTTGGTCAAAGACCATATACCACCTATCCCAAAAAGTATTTCTCATCCTAGTGTGGTTACACCAATGCATATGAAACATCTTCAAATCATGAGTTAAGGTCAAATTAGTTTTAGGTTTGGTGAAAAGAGCACATATATCATCTTCACTTATGTATTTTCTTTTCACCTCATCATATGACAACCCATCAACATAGAATGCACAAAATTTATCCCTATATGTGCCCCATTTAGTAACTTGTCTAGATACCTTCTTGACACTATTGGTCATTGATTATAGGGTTGTGGTGAAGGATGAGTAGTGCTCATGATTCGAGGACCTCAACTTATTCAATATCTATGAAATTTGAGTAGTAGTCTATGACAGGCGATTTATAATATCCTCATGTGTGGCATGTACAAGTTCTACTGGATGAGGTAGAGAGTTTTGGGGTGGTGGTTATTGTTGAGGAGAAATATTTTGAGGGTTTCTTGTTATGGGAAAATGTTTTGAGGGTCTTATTGTTCTTCAGGTGTAATATTTTTAGGGTTTGGTTGTGGTGGTATGACAAGAAGACGTTGTTATTGTCTTTATTTTCATTGGACATTGTTTTGAGAATCTGACATAAAACTTATAAAAAACTTAAATAAATTAAAAAAAACCCTATTTCAATTCAATTTCAAATTAAAAAAATAAATTTCTTACCTCTTTGATGATGTGGCATTGTCATAAACTAGTGTAAACACTGAAAAAATCCAAAACAAGGTGGAACACGATTGGGTCATGTCAAATTTGGCAAGATATAAGCCATTGTTACATTATTTGTGTCACTGGAAATGAATTTGTCTTGTGGTAAAACTCAAAATTATCACTTTTCAAAACCCGTATGGGTTCTAAAGAACTAAAAAGTAACTTTAGTTCTTCAAAACCCGATCGAGTTTTGAAGAACTTAGGCTTGATATTCACTAAGCCATGTAAACTGATCGAGTTACTAATAATTTTAGGTTTTTTTTCACATGTGGCCACTTTTTTGACCAAAAACTTTGTGCATTCACCTGATTCAGTGTACTTGGTCTAAAAATATATTTTAGTTTAGATATCCTTTGATGGTTTTCTCCACATGTGTAGAATTTTTGTCACATGCACTATTATAATGTCTATATTAACTTTTTGGTTGACTCAACTATTTGTGATGACTTGGTGAGAGTAGATTGAGTTTGGATAAAGGTCAAGGGAAGTTCTAAGAGACTTAAGATTATCTTTCCATGGAATGCCATGCTTTAGATCATGCAACATACTTCAGAGAGTGTTTTGGGCCAACTAGTAACATGTTTTTAATGCTTTTTCACTTGTTACTTTTGGGTTTGGATTTGGAAGGAGTTGTGATGCATGGTCCATTCAATTACTAGGGTTGTCTTGGTGTGGCATAGTAATAGGCCTAAACTGTCCCAACTTATGAGGTTTAGGAATTCGGGTGGCCCCCCCCCTACAATTTTATGGTATTGGGACACTTCATTCCTATGAGTCATCTAATAGAGAAATTTATATTACTATGAATAATAAAATGCAATTTATTAAGTAAATTAAATGATTATGCAAATCATGAATTAGAACTTGGTCACGATATGGGTAAATTATATTATTTTAAAAATGACTTTTATAATGTATTTGGGTCCTTTTTATCTTCTGAAGTGGACCACATTAAGTATTTTGTTCAAGGGTTGACCTTATATTAATAATGCCTATAATTTTATGGCCAACCTTGTTGATGTTTTTGAAGGAAAAATCTCTATATAAAACATGATTGATATGAGTGAGAGTGAGAAAGTAGCAAAGTTCGTATGATTCAAGTATGGAGGTGAGTTTGAGCAAATAAGGCAGAACTATGGTGCTTATTAAAGGATTAGGCTAGAAGGCCATTATAATAAATTAGGAAGTTCAAAATTTAGATGTTGGATTAGTGAGTTTTTACTATATTTATATTCATTGAGGATTAGTGTAATCATTGATAGTGTGCCTAAATTGGTAGGGACAATGAGTTCCTTGGCTTCTGGCCTAAAACATTGTAATTAGATATTTGGATATAATGAGTACATTTCTCACTGTGATTTTTCTCATCTTAGGTTTTTCACATAAATCTAGTGTTCATGTGTGTTTTAAATCATTTCTTTATTTTTTTCTAATTAAAATATTTTAATTTAGAGAAAGTTTTGTTAAAACTTTAATTTTGTTGATTCAACCCCCGTGTTCAACATGCCTATAGGGCTTAATGTTGCATGATTGTCTCCCTATCAATATTTAAATACTGTGGGGTAAAAATACAAATTTTATGTCACCAATCTAACCAACAAGATATTTTTGAACAAAATAATTTACCCTAAATAATTTTGAATGAAATATTTTTTCCTAAAATCGTGTAGCATCTATTTGGTATGTATAGTATCTGGAAAAAATATTTCTCATGAAATCATTAAATAAGCATGTTCTAATTAATTTTTTTAAATGTGGTTCAATTTATGTGTAATATTTCATGAAAATGTTTCAATGTAGAGAGCTTTAGTAAAAACCTTTTTATATCAAAACTATTTATGTGGCTAGGCCTGGGTGGTAGATAAACCCCTCTTTTAGGAAAAATTAAATTATAAAATACCAATTTAACTATACATCTCTCTAACTATAGGTAATTTCATAAAAATCTATAAGTATTCTTTTGTAAAGCCAAGTTATAGAATTTTTTTTGACTCATTTATTATTATTTAAAAAAATATTATAAGTAGGTTTTTATAATCAAACTAAGGCTAATTGAAAATTAAAATATTTATTAAACATATTTATAAATTAAAGGAAAAAAGATATACATTTCCGAATCATATTTAAAACATATACGATGCACTAGAGGAAAGAATTATCTCCAAGGGGATATTTTTTTTAAAAATCATACTAAATTTAGAAAAAAGGTTGACATCCCATGAAAATTATGATATTTTGATTAAGCTCAACTTTTAGAAAATTTAAAAAATAAATATGCATCAAAAACTATTTTTTCCTATGCACTAGATATTTTTTGATGAATGGATCCTTTCATTAATATTTAATTAAGTAAAATTCCACTATTAAAAAAAAGAGAAGGATATGAAATTACTCCATGAATGTCATACAGGAAGAGCCTGGAAAGCCAACTAAAATAAAAAACATGGGCACAACTCAAAAGTAGAAACATCTATACAAGATGCTAAGCAACTAAAGTAATGCCTGCAGAGGTGTAGGGTTGTGATCATCCTTCTTTCCCCATACATTAATGGGGCCAAGATTGGGGTCTGGAAGGGACCATCCTTCCTTTATATTCTCTTCTTCATCATTCTCCTTTCTGGCCAAAGATATAGCCAGAGAAAGCTAAGGAAGTGACTTGGAAGAGTTGGGCCACCTAGACACTCCATTGAAACCTATCCACCCAGAATCACTAGGAGAAGAGGGGACACTACCATTAGTAGGTCATCCAGAAGAAGAGCCACCATGAGGTGGTGAGGATGAGAATGGATGCTAAAAATCTCTTCCACTGCCAAACTGTCAATGAGGGACCTGAGAGTGTAGCATATGAGAACAGTTGGTAGAGGAACTGCAGCTATGGGGGTATATATTTCTTAGTGAAGGAAGAAATATCCAGCAACACTCTAGAAACTGTAAAAGGGTCATTTATCTAATGCTGAAGTAATTCTTGCAATTGGACGACCTCAAGGACCACCTTATTAGATTGTACTTGAATCTGCATCATGACTTTATTACATATACAAGCTTTAGCATATAAAGAAACATTAATATCATGAAAGTTTTCAGTAAATAACTTTTCATTTCTATCTTTCCATAAATTGAAGATAATTTCTATCGTGAAAGCATGCCATATCTGGGTGAATTTGTGTGGAAGTCTGGGCGAAATTCTTATTATGTTGAAATTCTTATTCATATGTATAAAATTTAAAAATTGAATTGAAGAGAATTTCCATCCTAAAAGCATGCCATATTTGGGTGAATTTGTATGGGTGAAATACTTATTATGTTGAAATTCTTATTCATATTTATAAATGTTATAAATTTATTAATATAAATGACTAGTTAAGAATTATCCGTTTGACCAGTTTACATCACTTTAAAATTCAAATCATTAATATCATTTTAGGTGGTCAAAGTTAAAAAATTTTACTTGTGTTGGCCATTTCATTTATGAAAGTGTGAAACAAATATATACGTGTATACCTCATTATTATGATATTTTTTAGGAGGACAACCTTTTGGCATCTCTCAAAAAACTATTTAGTCCTTATCTACAACTACTAGTAGATCCAATGGTATAAAATCATTTGAGTGATATGATTTTAATAAAACCAATCTACCCGCACATTAGAATATTTTACATTTGGTTAGATATTACCATTTGTGAAGACTTTACATGCAAATATCTTAGTTCTATTATCTTTCCCTCTAAGTAAGAACATATCAATAGCTCCTAGAAGTTCATCTGTTGATTATTTCCGAAGTAGTAAGTTTTAGTACTCCTAAAACAATGTGTTGCATCCATGGAGATAGAAATTATTAGATGATTAATACAAAAATATCCTATCGATAATTTAATGCTATGCCATTTCCTTAAACAACTAGAAAAAACCATCTACAATCAAGATCTAAAATTTTATAGTAAAATATATAAAACAATATAAAAGAGCAGCCAAGTTTTTTTTATAAAGTTATAAGTGTTGCTTAAGTATATCAATACTATTACTCTCTCTTTCTTTAGGAAACCCACAACCTTGAGAGTTTGTGGGGTGCTAAAAATTATGAGTGTGTGACAAGAAACTATTATTTTGGAATCTCCATATTCCTCAAATAGCTCATTGCCAAATTCTAATATTTTATCTATATCATCTTCTTCTTCATTTGGACCTTCAAAATACGATAATATAGTTTAAAATGGTTATATCCTCAACTATAATCCTTTGTCATAGTTAAATCATGAACCTTTTTCCCTTTCCTTTTCCTTTTTAATATTTTTGTGGACTCAATGTAGTAAGTTGAGGGAATATTTGTTAACAAAATCTTCTCTTTTATGTCATTGAACCTTAGTCTTTTAGGAATAAAAAATCTCTTCTACCTTGCATGTAGGGTAAAAGACTCATATATAGAATTAGTACTAGTCAAATATGTGCAAATCATGTTATATGTCGTCCTTGAGCCACCCAAAAATAATTCATTCAAGTTCTCTTTTAAATATAATTACTAAAATGAATCCTTGACTAGTATTAATTGTCATAGTTTAGCTAGTTGGATGAAGTAGTTGTCTACCGCATTATTGCTCTATTGTGATTATAGAACCTCTATAAAAATTGATCATGTGGCAATGAAATTGTTTTCTTGAATTGATCACACAACCATTGATACCAAATGATTTTCTCTTGTCCTAGATATAGGAAAGTCATCATTAGATTTTTCCCACTTGGAATTTGACGCATATAAAAAAATCTCAATTTAATTAATTTATGTTAAAGGATCCTTGCCACCAAAATTGTGCATATTCCCCTTTGGAATCAACTTCCTGAACTCCTTTGATCTAGATTAGAACCTAGCTAATCCACCTTGGTTTCTTGGAACCTCCACTTTTTAGCCTCAATGATTTATATATAAGTTTTAATATTAGTCAATATGAGCTATGAACTATGAATGTTGAATATTGCTTGTTATGACATCTGATTGTCCTATCAATTGATGCATATTTTCCTTAATCTTGTTGGTTTCTTCCCTTATTTATTCTCTCATAGATTTATTATCTATCGAACCAATCTCCTTACTTCCCATATCATCATTGCATGGAGATTTTTTTTATGTGACTATATTCATTTTGTCCCTTATTGCAGGCCTTGTTATTGTAGAGAAAAATAATTTTACGACTAGTCATACAAAATAAATCAAATTTATCTACAATTCCTTTTGCAATGTACAAGAACCTAGATCTCATATTTGAAAAAAACTCCAAGAAATCAATTTCTTTTCAATCTTGGGAGAGAATTTGGTGGAAACCCTAACTTTATAATAAATCCTTGAATTCTAATTGAAAAGATCACAACTATGAATTATAGTAGGGGAAATATGCTATTGATATACCCTATATAGATTAAAAGGAAATTAAGAGTAAATTAGGTAAAAAGTCTAATGTAGCCCTAATTTTGTGTTATGTAATAAATTCCTAAATTACTCAAATTTAGTTCATATTTATATTTTAGTCTCTTGAAAATTATATTCAATAACCCTTTAGAAATTATGATCATAATAAAATTTTCTTAAGGTCTTATATATATCTAATTATGTTGTGAATGTCACCTAAGATAACTTTGATACCTAAATATGCAACCTAGGATAATTTAAATCCCTATAAGTGACTATAATAATAATTATTTATCTTTTTAAAAGTAAAAGTATACACAAGTCAACTACTCATAATTTTATACACATTATAGGATTACAAGCACCACACATTAAGAGTCATAAGCTTTCATAAAATTACATAAGTGTTACAAAATTTTGAATATGAAAAATAAATTGAGTTTATCCATTAGATGTTAAGTTGCTTCTCATGGGGTGATTTGTTTGAAATGAGTAAGTAATTGATTAGGTTAAAATATTGATAGATTGACTAGTGTTAAAAATAGGCCCATTTCAAATGAATAATTAATTTTGTAAGCTAATGTTTATAAGTGGTTCTCTCCTCTCTCTATAAAAAGGACCACATTCTTAATTTTCTTACATAGTTTAAGCATTAAGTATTAACTTTTTCTCCAAAATTTTTGAGATCTTACTTAGATACCTTCAACACAAGGAAGGAGAAGGAGAGTGATCAAATTATTTATAATTCTAAATGCTTTTATAGGTCTTTTGATGTCTTTTTCTTGTCTAACACTCTATCAATAGATCATTTTATATAATTCCTTTTTAAAAGAAAACTTGAGTGAGAGATCATCTAGTCAATTTCATAACTCGTTGGTTCTTTCTTAGAATTCAGATTTCAAGCATGCATACAAAGCTTAGGTTATAAGCTAGTTTTCTCACATTTAAAGGTAACCTGATCATCCTTTAGAAGCATCTAACCAAACTCTTGGGAGAGATCCTCCAATAATATATATAAAACGTGTAAATAAAGAAAAATAAAAATTTGAAATAAATTTGTTATCAAATGTAGGCCTCCAAAATACGTAGATTCTTGCAAAGTCAAACAAATAGGTTAAAGACATATTTGTGTGCATTTTATAAAAGAAATGGATCACCAATCCAATATTTTAACTTGAATAATTTTAAAGTGACATATATTTTGATTTTTGAAATTATGTAGCCTAATGAAAGGTAGAATTTTTAGTGTAGCTTATGTTTGCCTTTGTAAATTTAAAAACTATTTAGATATAATTTTGAATAAAGTTAACACTATCATTTAATTGCTATATTTTTAAATTAGATTAATAGGACTCCATTTTTTAATTGTAATTTTTTTCTTTCCAATAAAATTAACTTAAAAATTTATAATATTTGTTAAAATAATTATGTTAGTTTCTTAATAAATAATTTAATTCGCATTTACTAAAGATGAAAAAAATCAATTTAAGATTCTACATATTGTTTTAAGTATTTGTTAAAAAAATAATCTATACAAGGATGCTCTTCTTTGGGACATTTTCATTTTTATTAAAAAAAACTTTATCTACTTGTTTGAATTTTATCAATTAACCTCATGTTCAACATCAGTAATCTAATATACAAAAATATTGGTATTAATTAGAAATATTTAAAAATTATGTCCTTAATCCATTTTAAGGGTTTTATGTTTTGTTTGGAAAATATGTTATAAATATAAGATTTCCAAATAAATTATAACCATTTGGCTAAGACTTCCCAATAAGATGTTATAACTGAAACTATTTTAGTAAATAATTGCAAACAATAACCACTCTTAAGCTTGATTTTTTTTGAAATGTTTCATCAAAAATAGTTTTAAATATAATGCTAGAATCCTTGAAAGATCCATGACATTCAATTGAAATTATGTTGATTAAAATTATTTATAGCCACATAATTTATTGTAATGTACAATCCAATTTTGTGTTTTTACATTAACAACAATCAATGAAAAATAGTTTTTGATCATTCAAAATAAAATCTTTTAGCATTTAACAATAAGACGCAACTAAATATAACGAAAATCCTTGTGACCAAACAAACATAATTAATTAGTTATATGATTAATAAGCCTTGACTAATTTAGCATTGAATGAAAAATTGTAAATGTGTAATGTGTAATTGTAAAGCTCTTGTAACCAAGAAAATCCAATTAATTACAATATGAAAAATAATCCTTAGCTATTCTAAATTTGTACATCAAATATGTAGTAATGGCATCTATAATATATTAAGATTTTCTTTTGTCCTTCTTATGGGTTGCTTATATTATATGCATTCTTCTACTATCATATATGTTTACACAATTTAGCTTGTATTTATTAAATAGTTTTATGGTTTCTTATAGTCCTTTAGGTGCAACAAAAGGATATGCATATAAAATAAAGCACAGATAGGTGTTAGAACGAGACAATAATATTTTAGATGTTGCAAGAATTACCCCAAATGTTAGCCTCCAAGGCATTTAGATGACTCAAACTAAGTTGAATCTAGGGTGTTAGGATTTGAAAAGGCTCTAACTAACTAAGGTTTTTTGTATTCTAAATGATAATAAAGGGGATACTATAAAGTTTCTTACACAAAAAGGCTAAGAGTGGATAGTAAACTAGAGAGAAAAGTGTTAAGCAGTCATTTTTCATCTTTATATTTTGCCCCTTCTTTAGCATCCATGAGGGATTAAGTAAATAATGTATGCTAAAGTAAAAATAAAATTCATAGCTATCTTATCCAACTCAAAGTATACAAAAGAACTTGCTTGATGTGTTGTGTTGTGTTGTCCATCTTCGTTTTAGCAACATCTTTAGATTTATAAAACACATTCAATGAGCAATAGATATACACATTAAAATAGTCATCATAAATAATCTACAAAACTATATGTAATTCTATCTCATCTATCAAATCTTGAAGTGATTCATAGATATGTGACAAAGTTGACACCAAAATTACCCTAGAAAAGAGGTTGAACAAACAAAAAGGATCATGATACATATTACATTCATGGAGTTGTTATCAAGTTTATCCCATAAAAGATATAATCTATGATCAATGCAATTGATGTAGAACACATAATATAATCACTATTTATTGAAGGACTTATGCCATATAATTATTTTAATCTCATATATTTGCATTTGATATACACAATTGTATGTACCCCTACCTCCAAATTGATTGCTTAAACATTTATATGATCTTCTAATATAAAAGAAACAATATATAAAAATTAAAAATCTTGCATACAAAACTAAATTAATCTTAAATTCATACTAGCAAAAGAAAATAAAACATTACCATTAGTTGTTACCCATTACACTAAAAATATTTAATGTAGCATTAATAAAGATAATGTAGCATTAATAAAGATATATATTAAGTCCAAAATCATTGATTCACTGGTTAATTGATGTCCTTAAAGCCGAGATACAAGCCAAATTTCATTCACTTAAAATACTAATCCTTAGAACTTTAATGAAAATTAATATTTAAGGAATCTAAATTTAAAAAACATCCCAACTTTAATGAAAATTAATATATAGGGTCAAGTGGAATAGCAAATTAGAAACTGACATTGTAAAACATTTGATAACAAAATGATATTAGACAGAGTCTCCTATGTCACTTAATTCCAATTTTTTTACTTCACGCCCAAGCTTTTTCTCTGAATATATTTATTATATGATTAAACAATAAATTTATTCAACATATTGCCCTTGCTTGTTTGCTGACAGAATATTCGATTAAGGGAGGAAAATTGTTTATTTAGTCACAAAAAAATATTTAATAACCTAGAAAATGAAGAATATTTTTTCCTCATGATGATAACGATATTTTTGTCTCTACATTTATGTTTTGCAATTGAAAGCTGACAGTGATTTTATAACTCTTTTATTGTCAAAAAGTTGATGTGTTATTTATTTAAAAATACATTTGAGAGATTTGTTTTTAGAGCCCAATAATGGTGTAAAATTAATATTTGTGTTTAACAATGGCAATTTGACAGTAGAAACACGACAAAGTATTAAATATATTTTAGATTTTGATAAATTAAGAATGTAGAAGGGTTTAATTAATTTGGTGGTTAATGTTGTTTTATTTTTTATTTTTGGAGTAGGGGGATGAATCTGATAGTGGCATTCAAATTTTGGATCTTGTTAGTCGCATAGCATCTTGTGTGGTTATGTTTATTTTAATGTATTTGTATGATTATGGTCGTGTAGTTTAATAATAAATGTGTCGAATTTGTAGAGTTGTATTCTTTACAAATATGTACTTAAATTCTTATAACACAACTTTGTTCTTTGTAGGCATCTTTGGAGAATTGTTATATTAGGGTATGAAAATGTTTAACTAATCTTTTGTGCCTGATCAAGTTTGATAAATACATTTTAAAAGTTTGAGGTTAGACCTTGAAATGGATGCAAATGTCTAAGCAACCTAGTGTAGTACTAGAGTAAGTCCAAGTATAAGGTGTTTATTTGGCTTTTGGTTTTTACTCTAGCAAGGCTTTATGTGTCAAGTTGTGCATTATTTCTAGATACATGGTGCCACTACTAGATATTTGAATATAATTTTTCTTTCTTTCTTTCTTTCTATATATATATATATATATATATATATATATATATATATATATATATATATATATATATATATATATATATATATATATATATATATATATATATATATATATATTGAATACAATAGAAAGAAGAAGAAGAATACAATAAGGACACCTAAAAAGCTATCAATGAAACCATGATAGTTCAGAGGATTATTTCTTGTGTGTAAATTAATTTAAACTATATACACTAAGTGTAATTTTACTATGTAAAGTTGTTTGTGACTAAGATCAACATAAGGAAAATAGAAAAGTAAAGTTGAAATGGTATAAAATAAGTTTGAATGTTGTAAACATGACTCTAGGTATGATGAAATGATAGGGGGTAAAATAGATTGGAGTGCTCAAATAAGATAAGTTGTGAAATGGATTTTAGAAGTTGAAACAATTAGTTTGTCAAAAGATCATAAAGTAGACATGATTATGCTTATTAAACAAGATGCTAAAAGCAAGTACTAAATGAGAGGGAAAAGGATTAATAATATTTCTTTTTATCTCTCTTCTACCATAATGATTGGTTAGATAGGGTAAACATCCGTTCTTTCTCTGCATAGTTCTGCAAATTTTTCCTGCCAAAAAAATTTCAAATTTCTTGGCCATGGCAAGTGATGTTGGGGAGTGCCCAGCCTTGCGTGATCTGGACCCTCCACCTTTATAGGGGTCGCTTCTTTGCTCAGATCTGGCTTCAATTTTAGGCTCCCAAGACGTAGGCTAGGGACTCAATGATGGAAATCCCGATGGGGGTTTAAAAATTTTGGCTTTTAGTGTTGACAACACTACTACAGGTCAGGTGCAGATTTGTTAGAAAGTAAAGTCCACCAAGGTAACTGAGAGGGGGCGGGGGGCAGGGTGAATCAGTTATTAGATAAAAACAATTTTTATTAACCTTATTAAATCTGAAACATGTAATCAACATAAACAACAAACATAGAAAGATAATCATACACAATGACACCAGATATGTTAACTAGGGAACCTCTTGATCAAAGAGTAAACCCCTATGGGGATGGTACCCACAAAAGATGTACTAATATGAAAATTACTTGTGAGAGGATGGACTCTGTTAGGAGTCTTATGAAATACATTGAGTACATATCAGTCCCTATTAGGATACTTTGAATCCTTATGAGGATATTATAACCTTGTTAGGAGTTAAGGAAGACAGAAGGACCCACTGTCCAAACAACTTCAAGGGAAAGCTCATTGAACACACTGTCCAACTGATCTTTGTATTATCTGAACAAAATAATACCAATAATTACTGATCTTATCAACTTACTTCTCCTCTTTGATTGTACCAAAACCACACCAAATGCTTCACCAGATCTGCTCACTTCACGTCATACATTAATCACTGTTTTACCTTCGCATCATATACTTCTCATATCACTCACACTTACGATTAAGGATAACAATCCTTCCTTTATACCATGCATAATATTTCATAATTGAGTCAGCTAGTTAGACTTAACCAATTACAAAATATGAAACATTACACGTTACATAATATTTCCACAATCACATAAAACTGTCAGCTCATAAACTTAATAAATCTTCACACGTGAAACCTCTAACTATGATGACTCATCCAGGTTACCTCTGCAATGTCTTCAACCTTTGTATAACTTCGCATGTCCATATTATATCCCTGTTAGGAGATATAATTCGATTATTAAAAACCGCTTCTCAGGTTCACTGATAGAATATAGTTTCCACTAAATTACTCATAACTAACACAAATAATTGAATTTCTATACGCACTGTTAACCATGAAATTAGGACACCATAAGGAATATGTCCTCAACTCCGCATAACCTTATCTAAAATTCTCCATGTGTGCTAATTCAAACTCTGTCTGCTTCTCTACTAATCTCTAGTATAATCAATGCGTTGACATCAATGACAAACACAACCATGAATGCAACATGAAAATTCTCTAGAAATGATAGAATACTCCCCCATAGGACATATTCAACATTCATGCTAACAATCTCCCCCATTGGCATTGATGGAAACATAAATGAAAAACATCCAAGTTTCATGAATACCAAAGTGAAAATCTATTGTCTTGCTTTAACTTTTCAAATCCTCTTCATCAATCATCAAATCAATCATCATATGTTTCCTTCTCCCCAATACTTCTCTTTTCAAATCCTCTTCATCAATCATCAAATGTTTTTCATGTATCTTTCTCCCCCATTGACATCAATGAAAAAGTAAGCATCACTATGTCAATCCAATACATCGAATGTCCAAAGACACTATTTGAATATACATTTTTACCAAAGAGTCCTTCATGACTTAGCTCAAAAACATAGATACTCCCCCATTGAGGAAGCATCAACATACAGTCCAGAAAGATAGTGCTTTATACCACTAGACTAATGCAACTTTCTACATCAATACTCAAAAGTAGGCTGGGGCATAACCCCAAGCATACCTCTCAAATACTCAAATGTATCTTTAGGTAAAGGCTTTGTAAATATATCTGCAATCTACTCCTTTGTACTGATATACTCAAGCCTGACTTCTTTCTCTGCAAATTTCTCTCTTACAACATGATACTTGATCTCTATATGTTTTGTTTTAGAATGTAACACAAGATTCTTAGGCATACTTACTATACTTGTGTTATCACAATGTATGATAACATGCTTATTAAACTTGATTCCAATATCCTTCAACATTTGTTTCATCCATATTATTCGATTACAATTATTTGTTCCTGCTACATATTTTGCTTATGTTGTACTCTATGAGATACAATTATGTTTCTTACTTAGCCAAGAAACCAATCTTCCTCCAAGAAAAAAAGCTCCACCACTTGTACTTTTTTTGTCATCCAAACTACCTCTCCAATCCACATATGTATATGCACATAGGGTAAAATTATTTTATTTATCATACCACAACCCATAATTAGTTGTACCTTTCAAATATCTGAATATTCTCTCTACTGCTGCATAATGTGATTCCTTAGGATCAACTTGAAATCTCGCAACAATACCAACTACATGTGATATATTTGGTCTTGTATGAGTTAAATATTGCAAACCTCCAATCATAGATTTGTACTTCCTTTGTTCAACTACAGGAGTCTCATCTTCGCTAGATAGCTTATGGCAAGTTACCATAGGTGTACCAATAGGCTTACAATTTTCCAAACCAAATCTCTACAATAAGTCTTTCAGATACGTAGTCTAAGATAAGAAAATACCATCACTTTTCTACACAATCAGTAATCCTAAGAAAAATTTCATTTCTCCAATCATGCTCATCTCAAATTTATCTTCATTTCATGAGCAAATTTATCACCTGCTTCATCTTCACCTCTAAAGATTATATCATCAACAAAAATAACTACATTTAATAGACCATTCTCTATTTCTTTCAGATATAAATTACTATCTGCGGTGCCTTTAGCAAAGCCCAATTTTAGCAAATATTTGTCCAATCTTGCATACCAGGTTCTATGTGCTTGTTTTAGTCCATAGAAGGCTTTGTTTAGTTTACATACCATGTCTCCTTCTTGAGTCAAAGGAAAACTATCTAGCTGCTCAATGTAGACTTCTTCTAATTCACCATTCAAAAATGCTAACTTCACATCCATCTGATACACTTTGAATTTATTATAAGCTGCATAGGTCAAAAAAATTCTTATTGCTTCAATTCTTGCAACAGGTGAAAATGTTTCTTCATAATCAATACCTTCTTGCTATGAGTATCCTTTACATACCAATCTTTCTTTTTTTCTTACAACTTCACCTTGTTCATTCATCTTGTTTCTAAAAACCCATTTAATTCCTATAACATTTGTGTCCTTAGGTCTAGGGACCAATTCCCAAGTATTATTCTTTTCAATCTATTCTAATTCTTCCTTCATTGCTTGAATCCAATTGTTATCTTTACAAGCTTTATCATTAGTCTTAGGTTCAATTTGAGAAATCAAACATAATTCTTCTTATACCTTATTTCTTGTCATAACTCCTTTTTATTTTCTCTGAATAATCTGATCAGCAGGATGTTTCCTTATCAAATTCTTATTAGGGTTTATTGTCTCAATTCTTGCTTCAACTCTAGGTTCTGATCTTGATTCTTCTCTTGATTGTTCAACATGAATCTCATTCTACAAATCATTGTCAGTTTCATAAAACAACTCAACATTTTATTGATCAATTTTAGGATAGGCCTCTTCATCTAAATCATAATCAAGTATTCTTTCCTGAATTCTAAACTTTTCATCCACTTTAACATTTGCACTCTCAACAATAGTCTTAGTTCTCTTATTAAAACATCTATAAGCTTTAATTTTCAATGAATAGCCAAGAAACATACCTTCATCACTTCTTAGATCAAACTTACCAGTGTCATCATCTTTCTTAAATATAACACTTCCAAAAATTTTGAAATATTTTACTAATAGTACATGTCCAAACCATAATTCATAAGGAGTCTTGTCTGTATCTGCTATGATCTGTACTCTATTTATTGTATACACTATTGTATTCATTGCTTCTCTCCAAAATGTCTTTGCTATATCATTCTCAAACAACATAGCTCTTGTTGTCTCAATTATTGATCTGTTTCTTCTTTCAGCAATACCATTTTTCTCAGGTGTTTTAGGGGTTGAAAGATGTCTCTTAATGTTATTCACTTTACAAAAAGTATTAAATTGTTTTGAAGTAAATTCTCCACCTCTATTAGATCTTAAACATTTGATCTTCATTCCTGATTCATTCTCAACTTTGTTCTTAAGCAATCTAAACTTATCAAATGCTTCTAATTTTTCTTTAAGAAATGCTACCCACATCATTTTAGTAAAATCATCAACAAGAATCATAAAATACCTTTCACCATACAATCCTCTTGTTCTTGTGACCACTTAGATCTGTATGAACAATCTCCAATTTTTTTGATAAGGTGAATTTCTTGCTGGGAAAATAACTTCTTTTCTACTTTTCCATAACACGTTCCTTGCATACCATGTTAGTAGGTTTCACAATTTTAGGCAAATCTCTTACTGCAAATGTGGTACTTGCTTTCACAATGTTATCAAAGTTTATGTGACAAAACCTTTTATGTCATAACAAACTGTCATCAAATTTAGCAATTGATCATGTCATCTTAGTAGGATTCAATTGAAATACATTACTTCTAGTTCTTGCTCCTGTTCCAATCATCTTACCATTCTTATCCTTGATCACACAAGTCTTCTCAGTAAACCAAACTTGATATCCCTTGTCAACTAATTGTCCAATACTTAAAATATTATGTTTCAATCCATCCAAAAAGTAAACATCATCAGTGTTAGTCTTTCCATCAAGATTAAAAGATCCTATTCCTTTTATTTGGCAAGGTGCACTCTTTTCCAACTCTAACAATTCTTCCATCATAATTATTAAACTTTATAAACTTATTCATATCACTAGTCATATGATGTGAACAACCACTATCTATGATTCAATTAGTTTTCTTTTCAACTTGAGATACTAAAGATTTTTCTTCTTTAACTTTAGTTTCAAAGTTTTCTTCTTTTATTGCAAAAAATCCTATGTCATCACTTTCATTATCACTTTCACTTAATAATTTCTCAATGCTAGCTTCAAATTCTTCATCATTAGCATAATAACATTCTTTAGGTCTTCTAGGCTTAAAGTTCTTCTTATATTTCTTCACTCTCTTAGGAAACTTAGATGCAAAATGACCATATTCTTGACATGTCCAACATTTAAATATTTTTTTACCTTCTGGTTCTCTTTTTACAAGCAAGACAATTCCTTCTTCAATATTTATGTCTTCTTCAGTCAGAGATCTACTACTGCTGGCATAATCTTCACTGACACTTGCATTTATTGACAAAGTAGGGCAAACACTAAGTGCATTGAATGCAGTTTCAATTCTAGGTAAATCTCCAGACTGTCTAAAACCTATCTCCAATGCTTCTAATCTTCCAAGAAGAGTCTCTT
Organism: Chamaecyparis obtusa; assembly: GCA_027943335.1. Classification (NCBI taxonomy): domain Eukaryota; kingdom Viridiplantae; phylum Streptophyta; class Pinopsida; order Cupressales; family Cupressaceae; genus Chamaecyparis; species Chamaecyparis obtusa. The sequence continues at coordinate 122,120 of BSBK01006683.1, read as the reverse complement.
TGGTGAATTTCTCAGTACAATGTATGACTTGTTCAATCATCCACGTTGCTTAAACACTGGGGTCAAAGTTTTTAAGATCTTCCATATGATTTTATCTTTGGTCTTATTTCCTTCACAAGATTTGATACCTGCAAAACTCTCTAATATTCTACCAATATAACATCTAACAGATTCATCTTCCATCATCTTTGCTTCTTGAAATAAACATATCCAATTTTTTAATCCGATTCTCTTAGCATGTTTATCACCTTCAAAAGTAGATTCCAAATCTAACCGAATTTCATGAGATGTCTTTAGAGTTTTTACTTGACTGTATTCATTCTCAGGAAGGGCTAATAAAAGTGCTTCTATGGAAAGTATGTTACACATGAATAGATCCCTTTCTTTCTCAGTGCAATCTTCAATTTTGTCTTCTTCAATGATAGTCTTGTCATTCTTTGTAATCAACCAATATCCTGGTCCTAAACATAGCAGATGTGTCTTCATCTTTTCTCTCAAGCTATCATAGTTAACTCCATCAAACTATTTTATGAAATGACTTGCCATAGATCTCCTTAAGCTATTAAACTTTTCTTTCAAGGACCTGTCACTCTGTTACCAATTGTTAGAAAGTAAAGTCCACCAAGATAACTAAGAGGGGGGGTGAATCAGTTATCAGATAAAAATAACTTTTATTAACCTTATTAAATCTAAAATATGTAATCAACATAAACAACAACCATAGAAAGATAATCATGCACAATGACACCGGATATGTTAACTAGGGAACCTCTTGATTAGAGAGTAAACCCTGGTGGGGATGATACCCACAAAAGATGTACTAATATGAAAATTCCTTGTGAGAGGATGGAATCTATTAGGAGTCTTATGAAATACATTGAGTACATATCAGTCCCTATTAGGAGACTTTGAATCCTTGTGAGGAGATTCTAACCCTGTTAGGAGTTAAGGAAGATAGAAGGACCCACTATCCAAACAACTTCAAGAGAAAGATCACTGAAAACACTATCCATTTGATCTTTGTTTTATCCAAATAGAATAATACCAATAATTACTAATCTCAACAACTTACTTCTCCTCTTTGACTGTGCCAAAACCACACCAAATTTCACTACCAGATCTGCTCACTTCACATCATACATTAATCACTGTTTCACCTTCACATCATATAATTCTCATATCACTCACACTTACAATTAAGGAAAACAATCCTTCCTTTATACTATGCATGATAGTTCATGATTTATTCAGCTAGTTAGACTTAACCAATTACAAAATATAAAACATTACGCATTACATAATATTTCCATAATCACATAAAACTCTTAGCTCGCAAACTTAATAAATCTTCAACCGTGAAAAATATGACTATGATGACTCATCCAAGTTACCTCCACAATGTATTCAACCTTTGTATAACTTCACATTCCCATATTCTATCCTTGTTAGGAGATATAATCCGATTATTACAAACCGCTTCTCAGGAACACTAACATAATACAATTTCCACTAAATTACTCATAATTGACAAAAAATATTGAATTTTCATACGCACTCTTAACCATGATATCAGGACACCATAACGAACATGTCCTCAAATCTACATAATATTATCTAAAATTCTCCATGTGTGCTAATTCAAACTCTTTTTGCTTCTCTACTAGTCTCCAATATAATCAGTGTGTTGACATCAATGACAAACACAATCATGAATGCAACATGCAAATGCTCTGGAACTACTAAAATACTCCCCCATAGGACATTTTCAACATTCATGCTAACAAGATTCCCTTTAGGACTGCTCAGGGTGGAAGTATGGGGGAGGTGGTAGCACATGCTAATGTCAATCCCAAGGATGGTAAAATTGAAGAATTAACGAGGAAAATTAACCCAAAATTGCAGAGTGGGGCATGAATAAATGTTTTGGTGGGTCGACCCACTAGCTTGGAGAAGTTCATACAACCTAATGTTTCACATTGTCAAAATGGCCTAGAAATCAACCTCCCAAATACAGTCATTGATAATATTGCACCCTCTCTACATCTATGTTTGGTCGGGAGGTTCTTGGCTTTCAAACCCACGATTGATATGGTGAGACATTGGCAAAGTTTGAGGTGGAAAATTAAGGGAGTGTTACTATCTACATCATGCCAAGGGGCTTATCCCTATTCAAATTCACTATGGAGGAGGACTTCATTTTTTTCATCTCCAATTCGTGGAGCTACAGGAAGCACAACCTCTCCCTCTCTAAATGGAAGCCACAATTTGACCCCAGTACTGAACTCAACTAAATGGCCCCGGTCTGGGTTCTCTTTCTTGGGTTGCCATTGTATTTTTAGGATGAAAGAGTGTTCAAATGGATTGGCAACTCCTTCAGTCACTACATTGTAGCAGATAATGTCACACTCCAAAGATCCAAGTTAGTCTTTGTGTGGTTCTATGTGAATGATGTTGTTAATAAGTCCCTCCCCAACTTCATCTCCCTTAAGTATAAGTGGGGAAATTGGACCTAGACCATTCTTTATGAGAATGCCTCCTTATTCTACCAAAGATGTTCCAAAATGCACATGTAATCTCTAACAAACCCCCACAACCTAAAGGCCCCAAGAAAAAAGATAAAGTCTCCACCCCAGGTATTGGAAAAAATACTCAAGGTGCAACATCCTCCCCTAAAGTTGTAACTAGCATTGGTGATGTGGATTTTTCTCTTTTGAAGGAGGAAGACTCTTAGGGGGTTGACACCAAGTAGGCCAATTCAGATATGGAGGAATACCCCTTCACTAAAGGTATCTTGAATATCATGAAGACCCTGGAGCCTAAAGAAAAATCTTCCCCTCAAATGGTCAAGGAGGTGACATCTTTGGAAGAAGGTGAGATTCACAAAAACATGTATTGCACTGATATAATGAAAGGGAAGGTGGGAAACCCAATGGTGAAACTAAGAATTCCCTCTCCATTTTATAATGGGAATTTGGTGGGGGAGGTTGTCTCTTCAGTGCCAAGAAGAAACACTCTATGCAACAACAAAATGAGTAGATGTGGTGATCTCCCCTTCTCTACTCCCAGAAAGAACAATAACATTGGCCTAGCCTTACCTCTCACCTCCACAACCAATGACATTGCTATGGAGGTCACTAAGACTATCATCCTTTCCTTAGGCTATAAGTTTGTTTCAGCCTCTCCTTCTCAGACAGACAAAGCGGAATGGAAAATCCTAAAGAGACAAACTTTAGGGGGTAAAAAGATGATGTTGGAATAGAATCTAAGTCAAGAAGACCATCCACAAAAAATATTAGGAAAAAGGTGACGACCAGATAAATTTCTAGTGGGAGGTAGTTGAATTTGGACTTGTCTCAAAAAAGTAAAAAATGAAGTTCCTATCCTGAAACTTAAGGAGCTTAAATATCCCTCAAAAGCAATATGCCTTGAAGAAATGCATATTTGACCTCAAGGTGGATGTTTTACTTATTCAAAAGGTTAAAATGACATCTCAATGTTTTTGGAATCTTATTGACTGTATATGGTTAGGAGATGCATTTTACTATAGTGAGGCTGATGACGCATCTAGTAGTGTTGTGATGCTCTAGAACCCAAACAATTTGGATGGATAAGCCTATGCTTTTTCCCATAATTTTTTGGTTATCTTATTTAAAATGAGTAATTTCTCTTGGTATATTTTCAATATTTATTCTCCCAACACTAGGAGTGGAAGAATCCAATTCTAGGAGACTATTTCATCCTTCATCTCTGATAATGAGGAAGCTCTTTTTATGGTTGCTAGTGACTTTAACTCTCCCCTATACCCTTTAGATAAGTTGGGTGGGTTTCTTGACTATAATGAGAGCATGGACAATATTTGTGAGTTCATTAGTAAAAATGATCTCCTCGAATTTGAAATCCAAGGTAACCCCTTTACCTGGTCCAATAATAGGAAGGGACTAATTTTGATTCATGTAAGGTTAGAAAAATTCCTAGTGTCATCTGATTGTGTTCTGGGTTGTAATTCTACCCTCATTTCCATTTCTAGAACAGTCTTGTACAATGCCCCCATTCTCCTATGCTAGGAGGACACACCTATTTGTAGGCCCTTCCCCTTTTGTTATGATATTATGTGGCACTCTCACTCTAAATTCAAAGAATGCATCCAAAGGTGGTGGAGCATCCATGTAAGGGGAATGACTATGTTTAGGATTTTAAAAAATTTAGATAATATAAGGAGGGAGGTCAAAGAATGGATTAAATCATCATTCGGTGACATATTCAAATAGAAGAAAGAAATTGTGGAAAAGATGGACCAATTATAGAAAGTCATGGATGCTGGTGATCACTCATAGTACCACTGAGGAGGAGGAAAACTAGAGGAAGAAATGGAAGGACAACTTATCCAATGAGGAAATTTATTGGAAGAAAGGTTCTAGGATTCAATGGATTATTGAGAGGGATAGTAACATGACCTTCTTCCATAGATCTACATCCAAACATAAAAAATGAAACAATATAAAATCCCTATTGAATGATAATAACGAAGAAAGTTTGGAAGTAGACAAAATTGGTTTTTGGGCTTCACAATTTTTCTTGCATTTCCATTCTAAAAATATGAGGAGGACCCCACTGGGGTTAGAGACAACCTCCTCAACCATATTCCTACAATTTTATATGATTAGGATAATGATTCTCTTTTGGCCATGATGTCTAAAAATGAGGTGGAGGAGGTTGTGTTTTCCATGGGCACTTATAAAGCCCCAGGGATGGATGGTTTCCCTCCTTCCTTCTTCCAAGAGTTTTGGGAGGTGGTGAAATATGATATCACTAAGGCTACTAAAGACTTCATTAGAACTGGAAAACTTCTTAGGAAAATAAAGAATGCCTATATTGTCCTAGTCCCTAAAGTCCCGGAACCCAAGCATATGACTAATTTCTACCCCATCAATCTTTGTAAAACTATTTATAAGATCTTTTCCAAGGTGGTGGTGAACAGAGTGAAGCCTCTTCTTGAGAAAAGTATCAACCCATCTTAGAAAGGATTTGTCCCTAGTCAATAGATTATGGATTCGTCTATCACCACTCATGAGATAATCCACTCAATGGACATGAGTAGAGACCTAGGCATGGTAGTTAAACTTGATATTTCTAAAGCTTATGATAAAGTTAATTGGAACTTATTTTATGATGTCTTTATGAAGTTGGTTTTGATTGGAGATTCATAAGAATCATTAAAGAATCTATTGAGAGTGTTTAGTACTTTTTCCTTGTTAATGGCCCCCCTAGGGTTTTTTCAAAGAGGGGAAGGGACTAAGAAAAGGGTACCCCTTGTCCCCATATCTTTTTATTATGATTTTTAAAGTCCTTATTAGGAACTTCTTTCTCCTGGCCAAAAGTGGGAGAATTAAAGGATTTGAGGCTGCTTCTTCCATCCCCTTGGAGATCTTACAACAGTTTGTCAATGGAACCTTCTTGTTTGGTTTATCTTCTATTATTGAAGCCATAGAATGGAAAAACCTCCTGACTAATTATGCGACTACCTCTGGTCAGCAAATCAACTATGACAAAAGAAAATTTTATTTCTTTAATACAAACTTACAACTTCAAAGGAAAATCATTGGTATCTTGGGTTGTCAATCCGCCAAGATTCCAGACACCTCTTGGTCTCAATCTTATGGTGAAGGAGGTGACCCCCAATTTCTGTAATTCAATATTAGAAATGATACAAATGAAATTAGCTAGGCAGAAAGGTAAAATTCTTAGTAGTGTTGACAAATTACAACTCTTATCTTCTTCCCTTAAAGGTATCCCATTTTATTTTTTGTCACTTTTTAAGATCTCTAATGGCATGATTGACAAACTAAAGAAAATCTAATGGAACTTCCTATGGACCAGAATGGAGGAGAAGGCAAGAATGAGTCTAGTAAACTACGACACTATCTGCAAACCAAAATATATGGGAGGTTTGGGAATAAGGAAGATATCTGACCTTAACAAAGATCTATTAACCAAAGTGGGCTGGTTTCTTTCGGTAAGATCTGCGGATTGGTGCAAGATTATGAGAGAAAAATACTTCACCAATTCTTGCTTCACAAAGTTGTTGTCCTCCCATGACCTCCCTACAATTTCAAAAATATGGAACAATATTGTAAAATGTAGAAGTCTCCTAAGAGATGGATTAATGGAAAATTGGCAATGGGGAAAGCATTTTTTCTAAGATTTGATGAAAAACAAATCTATTAAGCCCAAGAAACCTACATGCAAAAAACTGTCACAAGGAAGAAATCTGTAGGAAACAAACAAGGGTTTTTCTCTGACAATATGAAAGTTTTTATTATCAGCCAAAATAATGAATCAAAATATGCAATGGATCAATCCTTATAGAAGGAGATCAAAAAACCTAATGGGAAACCCTAATAGATAAATAGGCATTTAATAATTAGATTTAATTAATAAATGACTAATGCAAGTGCATAAAGTGAAATTTTAAGAGGTAGAAAAGTTAATTTAATTAATGTAATTAAATTAATTCTTTACTCTAACACCCCCCTTAAGATGAGCAACAATGCAGCTACAAACAATGCAAGAAAGAAGCAAAGGAACTACAATGCTGAATGCAAATTTGGGTCCTGACAACATGGCCTAATGAGGTACCCAATCACAACCAAAGCTCTATGAAATAGAGAAACAAGGAAAACTACATGGGAAAAACCCTCCTCTAAAAAGAGATAGAAAGATGCGGAAAGTGGAAAAAAAGAAAGGAAGGTATGCCTCAATGAGACCCCCCAAGGACAAATTCCTTCACCCCAAGCATAGAACCTATTTGAAGATACCACGGGGATGAAAAATACTTAGTGAAGATGTCATAAACCTGCTCTGAAGTGGGAACATACTCCAAGCTAAGAGAACCATCCTAAATCAACTGCCTGATGAAATGCATATGGATCTCAATGTGCTTGGTTTGCTGATGCTCAATTAGATTGCAATAAATATGAATGGATCTCTGATTGTCACACCAAAGAAGAGTGATACTATCAGGAGGAAACCCAAACTCTATTATCAATTTTTGAAGCCATAAAACCTCCCGACTAGCTAGCACAACTACTCAATAATCTACCTCTGTAGATGATAATACAAAAATAGTCTGCTTCTTGCAAGACCATGTGATAGGACCATAACCAAGACAAAAAAAAAAGCCAGAAGAAGACTTCTAACCATCTATATCACCACCCCAATCGGTGTCTATGAAACCAACAATGGGAGGACCTCATGATGTATAGTGAATGCCATATGAAGTAGTGCCCCGAATGTACCTCAAAATATGTTTGGCAGCTTGCTAATGACTCCCATGAGAATCATGGGAGAATCAAGAGACAATGCCAACTGCAAAGGAAATGTCAGGACAAGTGTGTGTCAAGTACAACAAACTACCCAAAAGTTTCATGTATAAGGTGGAGTCCACTGAAGGAGTAGAGAAAGTGGTAGACAAAAGAACACCTAACTGAAAAGGTGTGGGAGAAGGCTTGCAATCAAGCATGCTAAATCTCTAAAGCATGTCAAGAGCATACTTTTGCTAGTGTATGGAAATCCCATCCAAAGATTGAATAACCTGTAGGCCCAAAAAGTAGTGCAGAAGTCCAAGATCTATCATCTCAAACTACTCAATCAATGCTCTCTAAACACTCTAAATCATAGAAGATGAGCTACCTATGATGATGAGATCATCAACATATAACACAAGTATAACAAGATCATCCCCATGACACTCAATGTACATTGTAGGATTAGAATGACAATGGGTGAAGTGTAAGGCTAGCAAGAAAGAGTCCATCTTCTCATACCAAGCCTGAGGGGCTTGTTTGAGACCATATAATGACCTCTGAAGTCTACACACAAGAGTAGAGTCCTGCACAAAACTGAGGCTATTCCATATAAATCTCCTCATCTAGATCCCCATGCAAGAATTCACTCTTCACATCCATTTGATACATTGTCGAACCCTATGAAGCTGTAAGAGAAAGTACCAGGCAAATAGAACTCATCTTGGTGATAGGAGAAAATGTCTCAAAGTAATCAATACCCTCCACTTGTAAAAAGCCCTTCACAACAAGATGTGCCTTATACCAATCAATAGAACCATATGCAACATACTTGGTATGGTATACCCACTTGCACCGAACCAGCTTTCTTCCTTTCAAAAAAGTACAAAGATCCCAAGTGTGATTCTTCATGAAAGAAGAGTACTGCTCATCCATAGCCCTATCCCACTCAGGATGTACTGTCACCTTTGAAAAATTATGAGGATCATCTGAAACAACATGACTCAAAAGACTAGTACTAGATCACTAAGCACGAGTATGATGGGTATCTGAAGGATCTTCTACCAAAGAACCAACAACACTGATTGTATCCTTAGCCCACTTGGGCACTCATGGAATATCTGATGGAGAAGGGAAAGGTGGATCATCATCTAAATCATCCTCAAAGGATATATAATCCTGAAGAGGAGAAGAGGAAGTACTAGGCAATGAGGGAGAAGCTGGTGATGGAGGCTCCATGTGAGGATAACACTCATCAAACTGGACATCTCACCAAAAAAAGACCTCTTTGGAATAAGGATCAAATAGCATGTACACCTTCATATCCTCATAGTAGCCAATGAATATCAGTGGTAAACTCTTCCTCTCCATGGCTTTCCTCTAAGCATCTGGAATAAATGCCCAAGCCTCACTACCAAACACTCAAAATTTAGAAACATTAGGCTTGACATAGGACCAAACCTCCTCAGGAGTCAAATGTCATAATACCTTATGATGCATCCGATTTTGAATGTAGTTGACACAATTCATTGCCTCTGCCCAAAAGGAAGGCTGCATATCTCGAGACTGTATCATACAATTGGCCATCTCTTGCAATGTTATGTTCTTTCTCTTAGAAAAACCATTCTACTGAGGGGTATGGGGAACTGTCAATTGATGCAATATACCCTTCTTAGTGCAAAAATCATGAAAAAAATGGTTCACATATCCCCCCATTATTAGTGTGTATCCGCCTGACAGAAAGACTAGAATGCTTCTCCACAAATGTCTTAAAGACTTGAAATGAATCAAAAACATTAGACTTGTACTTTAAGAAGTACACCCATGCATGTCTAGAGAAGTCATCAATAAAGGTGAGCACATAAAAAGCACCAAAAAAAGGAGTGGTAAATGACATGAGATCACTATGTATCAACTCCAATGGTGCCTTAGCACGTGAGGATCTACCTATTGGAACAAGATCTCTATGATGTTTTCCAAGTGCACAACCTCGACAAACACCATCCATGCAAGAGATCTGAAGAGGCCCAATCACTAAATCCTATGTACTCATCTATTGTAGATATTTGTAGTTGACATGGCCAAAACACTCATGCCAAAGCTTGCTCACTGTGTCTGCATGAGCAACAAGAGAAACACCTATATAATAGGAGCTCTCAAAGCCATCAAACCTATATAAGTGAGACTTTGAATAAAGACTCCCAGTAGCAACAACCAAATCAGGATCATGGAGGTCTCGAATAGCTACATCATGTGGTGAGAACTCAACTGTCTTACTAGAACTAGAATGGAAAATCTAATAGATAGACAAGAGGTTCGTAGAAATGGAAGGAACCAAAAGAACATCCTATAGAGAGCCATCATCCAATGAAATAGTACTAGAACTTGTAACTAAAATTTGTGCTAAGTCACCAACTACAATCTATATAGTAGCACTCTAAGCAAGTGAGGTAACCAAACTAGGTGTGTGTGTCATATGGTGCGAAGCACCTGAATCAATGGTCCTTGTAGTAGTGGAAGATAATGCTCATGCAGAAAGAGCATGGCCTTTCTTGTGGGATTAGGTGAAGGCTGTGGAGAGGTAATACTATGCTATTGCAAGGCTTCCTCTAGAGCCTCAAGATGTTTCCAACACCTGGAAATTGGATGCCCTTCATTGCCAAAAAAATTGCAAGGTTCACCTATGAACTTCTTAGTCTTGGAGGAAGACTCACCAGACTTAGAAGATTTACCCTTAGGAGTGGATTTCTTAGACTCTATTTTTTGAGGTGGCTTGGAGGAATGCTCACTGCCAACTGAATCTATTTTGGGCTTCTGCTTTTTCTTCTATGTCCCCTTAGAAGTATGAGAAACCAAAGCTTGGTTCTTAGTTCTAGATAAAGAATCCAACTATGTGAGCTTGGCCTGCTCTCTAGTCAATCGATCACAAAACACCTCAAAAGTGGGCATCTAGAATCTCTGACCCAATGCATCTATGGTAGAGTGGAAGGTGGAGGAGAAAATATGAAAGTTTCCCTAAAGCTTTGACAAAATCAAGTAGATACACTTTGTGTCAGTCTTAGTCTTTCCACATCCCTGTAATAAAGACCTTTGCTGCTTGAAATTCATCAAGAAGTCCTCAATGGATGGAAAATGATCTGGTATAAGAGAGGTAAGCTCTATCTCAATCTGAAGTGCCCTGAACTCATTCATTGTACCAAACAAGGTGTTAAGCTTGGTCCACATAGCTAGAGGGGTATTGCACCCATTAAGATGAAACTGTAGACTATCTGATATATGTAAAGAAATCAACCCCATTGCCTCATCCATCTTGTTCCTATGCTACATAACCTCGAAAGGCCTCTATAAAACTAGTTGCACTGCATCTAAACAAGACCACGACCCTTTTGACCAGAGAAGTCGTGTCATCAGGGATTTCCATGTGTGATAGTTATGAGGGGTCAGAAGTTCTAGACAAGAAGAGGTCTCGACCATATTTTTAGAAGGGGTTTTGTTTTGATATAATTTCAAGTAAACTGAAGTAAATTATAGAAAACAAGAAATAGAACACCCCCCATAATTCAATAAATCGAACCCTAGAAGATGGAAAAGATTGCTTATAATGAGAGAGAAAAAAATCTTCAAATGAGTATCATGTGTACATTTGAATTTTTATGATGAAAATATCCATAGATCTAGATAGCAATCACATGTAAAAAAGCTTGCAAGTCAAAGTATAGTGCCAGCGAGGGTTTGAAGTTCTGCCTTTTCAGATCTGCCAATGTAGACGTCAACTCATGCACAATGGTCAAAGGAATAAGGTGCAGGTTTGGTAAATGACACCGGGAAGGAAACCACTATAAATGACACTGGGAAGGACACCCAAAAAAATTCCCTTTCACATGCATGCACCTGTAACAAAAGATAACTTCTTGCTAAGAATACAAGATTTGAAAACTACAACCAAAACCTCTCAAATTAGCCGAAATATCCCAAATTTCATCTGGCAAACCCTTGCTACTTTTTTTCTTCAAACGTGAACAAGCTACAATAGAACCAACTCTGATACCATATAAGATTTGATGAAAAATAAATCTATGAAGCCCAAGAAACCTCCATGCAAAAAACTGTCACAAGGAAGAAATATGTAGGAAACAAACAAGGGTTTTGCTATGACAATATGAAAGTTTTTATTATCAGCCAAAAGAATGAATCAAAATATACAATGGATCAATCCTTATAGAAGGAGATTGAAAAACCTAATGGGAAACCCTAATAGGTAAATAGGCATTTAATAATTAGATTTAATTATTAAATGACTAATGCAAGTGCATAATGTGCAATCTTAAGAGGTAGCAAAGTTAATTTAATCAATGTAATTAAATTAATTTTTTTTTTAACCTTTTTTTCTAGGAAGATACCTGGATTGGGGAAAAGCCTTTATCCTTGGGGAATTTGAACCATCTAATGAGGTAACTCAAGCCCTTGTTTTTTTCCTTTGTGAATGACTATATAACCCCAAAAAAGAGATTGAAAAGTTTTTTTGAAGGATTTTTAAATGACCCTAACTTGGTCCCTTGGGTGGAGGATATTCAGAGGCTTTTAAAGGAAATTCCTATTCCATTGTTTCCTAGGGAGGACGGGATTTTCTTGGCCAAAATTCTATCAAGATCATTCTCTATTCCATGAATGCTAGTACAAAGGATTCTAGGGCCAACCCTTGGGGAAAACATATGCTCCATGATGATCTTATGGTTTTTATTTATGATTATTTAAAAGTTTCTACTATCAAGAACCATGTTCTTGATAATACTTACTCAGAGGAAGAAGCTCATAAAGAGGGGGAAGATGATGAGGAAGGATTAGATACTCAAGTGGAGGAGGAACCGATTTCTTACATCCCTACTAAGAAAACTAAGAGCTTGGTAAAGGGTAAAGGAAACACACTTCTCCCATGCCTTCAACGACCACTAAGGAAGGTGTAAAACCTCATGCCTCTGGAGGTAGCAAGAAAACATATGTGGATGAAGAAGAGTGGTATGATGATGGGGAAGAGGAAGATGATGGTTCAGATATTGAAGTGGAAGGAGACCCTGATTTCTCTCCCCAAAAGAAGAAGACTAGGCGTTCCCCTATTTAGCGCATGGTAAAAGATCTGGGTAAGTCCCCTGCCCCTTCTCCCCCTCTGACATTCGAAATGGATGGTAAGCCTACCCCTGGAGACAAAAAAATGAAGAAATGTTTCATTTGATGAGGATGTACCTATCTCCCTTTTTGGTGAGGAGGAGTTTGATGTTGGAGGGGATAATTTAAGGGAATGTGTAAATTTCAAACTAGACAATTATAGAAGAGAGGCTTCCATTGGGGTTTTGTAGACTGCCAAAGATGGATTTTTGGACTTCTACTGAATGATTAGATGGGTCTTCCATGAAGTTAAAGATATCAAAACCAAGAAAAGGGTCTTTACTACTAAGTTGGATCTCTTGGCGGTGCTTGGTGTGGGAAAGGATAACACATTTTCTAATAATGTGAGAGACCTTACTAAAGTTGTGAGTGATGTTGAAGCTATGAATACTAAATTTGACAATAGATCTAGGGCCATTGAAACTAGATTCTTAGGCTTGGAGTCCACCTTAAATAAAATTGGAGAGAAGAGCTATAAAACTCTCAAAGCCTCTATGGAGCACCTAAAAATCCTAGTCGGGGAATTTGAGAAGATCAAACAGGATAAAGCTATTGTGAGGTAGAAGATGACAAGGACACTAGTCCTAAAGAGGTTTCTGGACCAGGGAAAAGGACCCATGCAAGTATAAGGAAGAAAGAACTCATGGAAAATATTGACATATAAGAACTAAATAGTGTGGCTACACATATGGATCAATTGGAACTAGAAGCTGTAGAGGTTCTCAAAAAAAATTCCTAGTTCTGTCTTGTGCTAGTTTTTTGTCTATGTCTATCTACTAGTCTTTGGTTGGATTCTAGTTTTGTGTTGTCTTTTTCTATATTTTTGACATATTTTCTCTTTGGTATCTTTAGTTCATAGTTTACTCTTTTTTTAATGTTTAATTCTTATCTTTATGTAATGTTTTTGTAAATGGTTTTAGGTCCCTTCAAAACTTTCTTTTCACTTAATAAAAAACATCATATATATGTACAAGTAAACACATGTAAAACATCACTAATATATGTATTAAACACATGTAAAATATTATAAACACATATGTCAATTAGATTATAAGTTACACATGTAAAACATCTTGATAAACATAAAAAATAAACATGTGTATGAACATAGATATAACAATCTATCTATAAAAATCATATCAAATATAAACAACACATAAATAAGCATGTATAGATAGATATGTCAAGCATAAAAATACAAATCATCTATGTCTAGGTCTAGAGTGTAAATAATTGTCAAATCATAAACACACATGTCAAACATGTAATGATGAAATGTATAGGTCTAGTACCTTCAGAGATGTCCAAACATGTGTAAATGTGGATCTATGAAAGTCTACTTATTAAATTAAACAATGTATGTCCAAATGGATGTAATCATAAGCTAGGTCATCGTGACACATACAAAAAATGAACCCCTTTGATTTAGTGTCCTTCTTTGATGGATGTATTGCAATCGATCCCTACAAATTTAGTACAACACCTAGTTAAATATCAATATATAGTCATGTAGAGTTTGTCTTGAGTAAAAAGAACATTAATTTTTTTTATACATACACATGTATATAGGTGCTTATATATAAACATATAAATACATGTAAACATGTTTAAGTATTTAAAACTCACTTGCCCACTACAAGGTATCACATCGAATGGATCATGTCTACGTACATGATATGACCTTAGGTTGGGGTAATGTGATCTAATTGTGCCTATAATTTAAATTATATATGTCCCATTGGTACACATGACTACAAATAATTTAACTCTATATAGTAAATAAACTAAAAATTGAAATGAATCAAATTAAATACCTAGGTGTCAGGTGCAAGAGGACCATCTTCTACTATCATATCATCCACAGAAGTTGCATCATGTCATTCACGTATAGTCCTAACCATCTCTAGCAATGAGGAGTGTAGGGGGATATTCATATGAGAGAGGAGTCATGTAGAGTCTATCTATAGTAGCATATCCATATAACCCATTTGACTCAATCCCTATAGATGCTCCTCAAATGTCTCCAGGACCTCAACTTTGATATGGACCTAATCAACCTATATCTCCTCCCTTATAGCTACGAAAAGGTGTTTCAAGTTGTATAGAGTGATGCAAGTATTGTGTATGACCCAAAATGAATTGGATCAGTGGAATTAGAGGTTGTAACTATTGTGTGTGTGAAAATTGTACCTGATCTGTAGACACAACACTTCAATAAAACATTAGAGGTTAGCAAAAAATCAAAATCGTGCAAAATTGAAATCTAATTTAACCAAGCGATTTACTGCCTTCTAGTAGGTGTGAGATTGATATTCTCAGATTTCTATCAAGATCAGTGACCTAGATGACACCTAAATGAAGGATTTGAATGCAATTGATCTAGATATGAATTGAATGCAATTAAGCTATTTTTTTGGATTTTCTATGCAATAAGAATGATAAAAAGTTGATATGAAATCTAATCTATATGAAATTGATCTGCTAAAATGATCTAACAATGATATAAAAAAGAATCTAAATGAATGTAAAAAAAACAAATTGATCTCACAATAGCCTTGATTCGCAATAAGCTTTGATTCTCCAAATTCCAATTCTCCAACGTGATTATGCAAAAATATGAGATTCTGTGGATGCAAATTTGAGAGATGAATTATGAAGAGCTGAGCTTTGTTTTTATAGAAATCCAAGGCTTTGGAGGTGCATGGAAGAAAGCCATAAATCACTCAAATTAACTCAGCTTGATTTTTGAGTTATTTGATAATAAAGATAATTTAATTCACAAAAACATGCAAATCATGCAAAAATAGCTTTTTAACTCAAATTAGAAGTTTAGATCAATTTTAAAACTCAAAAATGATGTTGAGTTCTAAAAAGTCAATAACTTGCATTGATTTTCTAATTTGGAGTTTAACTATTTCTTTTGAATGTGCATATGGATAATTATGAATTAATAAATAAATAAAGTGATTTATGCTCAACTTAACTGATTTTTGAAAATAAATAATTGATTTATGGGTTAATCAATTATTTAATCAAACTTTTATTAAAAACTATATTATTAAATAATGACAACTTGCTTTAATTAATTAAATAAGAATTTAATCAATTATTCATAAGATATTAGATTTATTGTCAAATTTAAATAATACAATTAATAATAGATAGAATTAAATTTAATTACACAATTAAGTGGCAAGATATTAAATCTAATTAATTAAATATGAAAATATTCAATTAATCAAACTTAGGATAAATATGATTTATCGCCAAATAATCATTAAATTAAAGATAATTAAGATAATTAGGAATATTGCTAGGAATATTCTCCGATGCAAAATTTAAGATAATCAATTAGGATTCGATGATGTTCAGATGTGCCTTAGGTTAGGACTTCGATGTTGATTTCATTCGATTTGTAGATGTAGGAGGTTAATGAACTTATAGCCCATTTTTGGGGTATTACATTTTGCCCCTCTTTGAATTACTGTGCGAAGCGCAATGGTTCAAAGATAGTCTGTGTTTGATAAAGATATGAAACTGATGTTTAAAATTGATAATTGATATGAGACATAAGCTGATTGATATTGATTTGATATGAAGATAATAGGTCCTGAATGACCAAAGATAATGTTCACTATAACAGCAAATGAACCTATGATTGTGAAAAAGTGTCAAAACGTCTGATTCCAAACCTTAGGATTGCGAAGAAGTGAGTGACCGGTTCTAGACTCGATTGTCTTAGCAGAACTAGCAGGTATCACATCCGAACCCTTCAGTTGTCGAAGAACCAAGGAAAGAACACTATAATCCGATGGTTGCAAAAACTTATACAGTTTACAAGATTAGGAGAATACCAGATTGATATGGATCTTGATGAATCTGATATGCCCCAAGTGATGATTGATTTGCCCCGAGCGATGAGGTCTTTTTTGATGAATCAGTAACTAGACGTGGTTTTTGTCTTGATTACTAAGGAAGATATGATTTCCATAAAGATATGATTTCAAATTTGATTACAGACTTTGAATGATGTGCAATACCATGCCCCCTTCGGGATTGAAATTGAAATCTGACAAGAAAAAGTCAGCGTTGATAGTTCAGAAGCATGCTAATTGATTTGAGAAGTGGTTAAACACGTCCGAGAATGCATTCTACATCATTTAGAGGTCCAGATGACTAAGTTTGACTAGGTGAAACCATGAGTTGACCATGGTGGACCAAGTTGAAATTTTGATAGTTTGATGTAAGATAATCAGTTAAGTTGAATTCTAGATTTTTGTGATGATTGAAGGTTGATTATGCAAGTAGTTAATAATATAAACAATCTCAAATTTTGATTTTGATCCCGAAAAAGGATTCTACTTTCTATTTCATTGGAGGAACCTTCGTGTGAGATTCAGCTCTTGTTAGATTTGAAGATGTGAGTGGAGAATTGTTTAAGCATTGAAGTTTAGCCAACCATTGTGAGATCATGCAAACATGAAAAATGCAAAGATACATGCAAAATGAAATGCAACCTAAGACCTAGGACCTAGTCACTGATCATGTGTCTATTTGTTATCATCATTGAACTTTTAGGTAACCGGATAAATCAATACAATGCCCACTAGTTATGAAACCATAGACATATGAATATCAATTTGTATGTGCATGAATCAATACAACACCCACTGGTCAACAACCATGGATATATGAATATCAATTTTATTTTTGGAATGTCGGATTAGATATAAGCACCAAGGCACAAACACCAGGATGACCTGAATATCATGTCCATTTTGATATAGCAATTTGTACAAGCATCAAAACATAAACATCGTGATGACCGGAATATGCCTTGCATTCAAACACATCAAACAGTCAAGAGATCATTCTAAATCTAGTGTGAATTACACGTAGTGACCCTTTATCATTCACATCCTTAGGTAAGATCGTGTTTCACAATAGGAGAAAGAACTTGCCCAAAAAGACAATAGTTAGATCAAACTTCCTTGAATTTTTTGGGTATCAATGGTTGAGGTACGCATGGCCATCCAATTTGAGATAGAGGCTCTTACAGTCGGACACCATTTCAATTCAAAATTTCCAAAGATGTTAGATTTTCACATACAAGCAGAAGACAAAGAAAAGATTATGCCCCTAGTCATCACTGTCTAAATCCTATAAAGGACATCATCAAAGAGCTCGAAGGGACACAATATGCAAAAATCTCAATGTGAATCAGTAAGCATACAAGGAGATAAAAGAATGAAGCACAGATCATTTTTAGTTTGTGTTTGATTGTGTTGTTGTAGATGCAAAATCCTTTCTGGAGACAAGACAGACTTGAATGACTTAAATGAAGCTTCAAAAGGACTCTAAATAGATATGATACATCTAAGATATATTGGAGACCATAGGATATGACATTGATTGCCCCCAAGCTTGAACATTGATAGGATATAGACACTTGAGCAGGTTGGTGGACAAACTGACTTATTGAAAACTGGAAATGCAAAAACAAACCACGAGATATGTACAAACTAAAGCAAGACTAAAAGCTGGGAAAGACCAAGATTGTGTTGATAGATGGAGCATTTTGAAACAAGTGGCGCCCGTTTGCCGAGTTTTCACCATCTTGGCAAAGATTCTATTTTTGCTACCAAGGCGCCTGTTTCTAAGTTTTCACCAAGGCACTTTTTTTTCTTTTTTCTCATTTTTTTGTATTTTTCATTTTTCAATTTTTTTGAATTTTTGATATTTTTCAATTTTTAAAGATTTTTTTCAGGACATTTTACCATAGACCGAATGCCTTAGGCGTAGAATTTCTTTAGATGGAGAATGTTGATTGGTTCTTAGAGCTGTTCTCCTTCAGTCGTTGAGAGTTGATAGGCACCAGAGCCAAAAGTAGCAGTGATTACAAAGGGACCCAGCCAATTGGGTTCGAACTTCCCCTTGCATTCTTGATGTGATTGATTTTTAGGATTTTCTCTCAAGACTAGATCACCAACTTGAAATTCTCTATGTCTGACTTTCTTGTTGTAGCCTCTAGACATTCTCTTTTCATATACTCTGAGATGATCATACGCTGCTTGTCTACACTCATCTAGTAGTTCAAGTTCTTGCAACCTAGACACTCTGTAGTCATCATCAGTTACTAGACCATGCATTCTGATTCTTAGTGATGGGATTTTGACCTCAATAGGAAGTACCGCTTTAGACCCATAAACTAAAGCAAAAGGTGTATCCCCAATAGGTGTTTTGATACTTGTTCTGATACTGGTTCTAATACTGGTTCTGATACTTTTTCTGATACTGGTTCTGATATGAGTTCTGATACTAGTTCTGATACTGGTTCTGATACTTATTTTGATACTGGTTCTGATACTTGTTTTGATACTAGTTCTGATACTAATTCTGATAATGGTTCAGATACTTGTTCTCATATGTGTTCTCATACTGGGTATACTTGATAGCATCTTTTTCCATTTGCAAACTCCCAAGCAAGATCATATCATGCAGTCCCAATGTCTAGCAAGGTGGAGAACAAGAGGGATTAGCAAGTTGGTGGATGAGATGGAAGACAAGAGAATGAATGAGAATGAAGGGAATAAATCCTCAAGGGAAAACTCCTCAAGAATACCCAAGCTAGGGAAAAATTTTTATGTAAAGGCACTTTTGGGCAAGCAATGAAAGGCCAGCATAGGATAAGTCACAAAAGCGTAAAGCCAAAGAAGGACAGGATGTAGTCCAAAGGAGTAGACATGTCAAGAGGTTTCATAGCACCTTGTTTTAATCTTTCTTTCTTTTTTTATTAGATCAAGACCAAAGGGGAAAAGGATAGTGACAGGTGAAAATGAATGGAGGAAGATAGACATGAAGGCTAAATAGGAAGGGATGAAAGCAAGATCATCATAAGATAGCTCACAAGATAGCCAAATGTTCATGTATAGGTCAACCTTGTCAAGATCAAAGAGAGAAGATGGAATGGATGAAATATGTAAAAGAACTACGCATGATGCCTGATTGCCAGGTTTTCATCATGGTACTTATCCAAGGCACCACAAGGGAGTGGTTTTCACCATAGGACAAATTTATTTCTCTTTACTTTTGCTACCAAGGTGCCTGTTTCTAAGTTTTCACCAAGGCACATTTTCAATTTTTATATTTTTCTTTTATTTTGGAAGAAGGAAAGCTTTTTAGATAATGCTCCTTGAAAGGATAAATCATGATATACCAATGATTCAAATGATATGCTCAAAGATGCTGATAGGGAAAGGGAGATGGAAGAGAAAAATGGAGGATAAGGTTTTATGTAAAGTGAGGTTGGAAGATAGGAAGAATAGGCAAGTGAGGAAAAATGATAGGAGGTAAAAGGATAATGAATGGAAGGACTGTGAAAGGGTAGATGGAAAGGAAGGCAAGATCAAAATCAACACACGCCTTGAAGGGTGGTGAGAGGATAGAGGAAATGTGAATGAAGGAATACATGAAAGAATATGGTGAATGGATAGTAGAGGTTGTGGTTTAGGTGCATGGAATGGAAGAATATTTTTGGAGGGAGATGAAGTGGAAGCCTTTGGAAGCTTGAATGTCAACTTAGCTTTTTTCTCAACATGAGACTCTCTTACGAGAGACTTTGGAATCCATATAGCCTTAGGCTTTTTATTTTCTTTTGATGATCTAGAGAGAATATCTTCAATGATGGATTTTGGAACCCATACTTGCCTTGTAGTTTTTTTCTTAGATATCTCTTTTGACTTTATGTTTCCATGTTTATTAGAGGAGACATGGTGATCTTATTTTTTTGATGGATTCTTGTATTCTTTTTCTTGTATTGAACAGTCAAGTTACTTCCAAAGGACTTGGGACTTGTGGAAGAAGGAGGATATGACTGGTTTAGATGGGTGGGTGGATGAAAAGGATTCAAGGGTATGCATCTATGTTGATCTTGAGGAAAGATAGGAGACAGAGGGATGTAAGGACCCAAGATGGATGGTGAATTAGGAGAGTTAGGAGGGGAAAGTGAAGGGACATAAGGACCCAAGATGGAAGGTAGACGTGAAGCCTTTAGTAGTGGTGGAAGAGGTCCAAGGATGGAAGTGGAAGATGCAAAAGGATAATCAATAAGTTCATCAGCATCTATATGACAACAAAGGATATCAGCATCTTTAGAGTGAGCATTAGAAATTTTAATAGAATTGTGGACATCTTGAATATGAGCACCTTCTTTGATAGGATTGTTCAAAGCTTGCAAAGACTTAGGAAGACTAGAAAGTGGAAGTGAACATGGAGTGGTAGAATAAGAAGATGAAAGACTTTGATCTTGACAAGGATCTTTGGATAGCATAAGCGCATAATTTTTCTCTTAATTTTCAATAGGCTTAACATTGGAAGTAACAACACTATTTTTAACCACCTTAATGGAAGTATCATCTTTGGAAAGTGCAAGTGTAGTAAGGTTATTTTGATTGTCAATAAACTCAACAATGTAATTAGTAACTTGATCTTGCTTATAAGAAGACTTAAGACATGGTGGAATGCATGAAAAAGGATGTGCAGGATCAAAAGAACCCTGAGGTGGATAAGAGACATCATGAAAAGGAGTGGATGACATGTAGGGTTCTTGATCTTGATCTTTCTTTATGTTCTTTTCTTCATCATTTTTAGAGTCCTCTTCACATGGAGCCACTTCTAAGGACAAGGAAGCATGTTGGGATTGTATGGATGACTTTGGAAGAGATGGTGGAGAACTAGTTGAAGTAGGCATCATAGAATATAAAGGCTTAGGGTCTTTAGGTTTAGCATTATTGAAAGTATTTGTAGCCAAGTGAAGGTTAGTTTGAGTTTCTTTAAGAGGTAGCCCTGGACGATAACTATAGGGAATCATATGAAAAGTATCAGGACTTTCATTGGATGAAGGTTTTGTGAAATATTTGAAAGACTCAGAAGCTTTAGGAAATGTATGGGTATTGGAGGAAGTAGGGGATGGAAGGGAACCATCACAAGACAAAGGTCCAACATTAACATGATCTTTCTTGAGAAGATAATCTTTATTTTCAGCATGAGAGTCCTTAGGAGAAGGATTCTTATAATATTGATTCTTCAAGCTAACACGATGCATTTTATAGTCCTCAGCAGTAGTAGATGGATCATAATCAAGGTATTGTCCACAAAAGCCATCAAAATCTCTTTCAAAATCAGAATCATATGGATCACCATCACGATCTATCCAATGTGATGAACCATTTGTAGTAAGCAGGAACACATGATGAGGAGGACTCTTAGGAACAGAGGTGTCATAGGTATCATTACATTGTCTGTCATCATAGTCATCATAGTCTCCAAAGCTAGATGTGTCACTCTCCATGGAAGAGGGATCATAAGGGTTATCACATTGCTCAAATTCTATCTGGGGGCATGGTGACATGTACAAGTCTTTATCAAATGGAAAAGAGTATAGAGATTCCATGGAGAACTCTTTAGGTTCCTTTTCTTTCTTAAGATTGTTAAGTTCAATTTGCATAGCTTGCAGTTGCTTCATCATAGCAGTGATTAGAGATTCTTCCTCTTGCGTATTGATTCTTTGAGACATGTGTACTGATTCTCAATAGCTACTGCTCTATTCTTGACACAGTGATTTGTTCGATAGATTTTGGAAATAGGCTGAAAAAGCTAAATATCTGGCAATTGTAACAATTTTCTGACAACTCTCAAAAATTTTCCCAAATGACACTCTGCAGACTCGTATGATAGTGGGTATGCTATGAAATGACAGTTGAAAAGCTCATACGATAGTTGCTAGCAGGATTTGACTTTTTGAATTTGACTAGCAGAAAGGTTTGTACGACACTAGGTTCCTTACCATATGACAGTTGGGTAGTAATGAAACAACACTTGATAGAAACTCGTATGACTTTCTGACCTCTTGAGATGGCTTTCGACTCCAGAAAGGAATTTCACTTCAAATTTTGCAAATTTTAAGTTTTCAGATTCGGATTGTTTGCAAATTTCAATGTCCAAATTTGAAGATTGTAATAGATTTGTTTGTTTTCAGTAACCAGATAGATAAACAAGCACGCAAAATAGAAAACAATTGATTTCAAGCATGTCTGAAAACAATGAACAAGGGCAAAAGCAACCTTGTGCATGAACAATCAAGTGACTTATTTGTTCTAATCCTCAGAAGTGTTAATTATGTATGTTCCAAAAATGTTTTGCAATAATGCACATATACCCTAGAAAATGAAAATTTGGCCTCACTAGGGTTTTTAGTAATGGTTTGAATCTGCAACTTTTATGATCCAAAGGGGTGAACTCCAATCTCGGCGCACCAGGGTTTTGACACATTCTGAGAACTTAATCTTTAGGAGCTGCTAGGGAGATCTGAAAACCCAACAATGAACCATACCCATGGAGATTTCTTCCACAAGGACATTTATACAGTGGCTGTCACTACCACGACAAAAATGGCTATTATCGCTTGAGGTTCTGTCAACGCAGTTTACCCTGTGAAGGGATTGTCCACTACGGTTAACCCTCTCTAAAGATGACTCACAATAGTATACCACAAGGGGACTTGGCTCCAGATCCAAAGTTTTTGACACCTTTTCACTTTTAACCCAAACAAAGAAAGCAGATTAATCCGACAGGCTAAGACAAAGTTTTGCTTCACCAAGGTCTATGATGTCAACTCCACGTGATCTATCAACCTCTCCGGGGAGAGAATGTATCAATCAATAAGAGAAGATGCACTAACCAAGTTGAATGTGAAACGCACTAAGTATCCTCCCTACCTACAAGGATTCTGTCATCAAGAAGGATTTCACTGGGAATCCAATCTCTCAAGAATCATGAATAGTGTTCATAGGGCCTAATTACTATGTGAGCACAGATGTATGTTTCCAAAAGAAAATCTACCAAAAGTACCCAAAAAGTAGAAAGAGGAACACTTAACGCTTAAAGCGAATATGAGATGAGTCCACAAGGTGGAACACTTAACACCTCACACAAGTTGAAAAGAAGTCCCCAACTTAGAAAACAAGTGAGTTCCTAAAAGCACAAATGGGTTTCCAAGTGGAACACTTAACGCTTTTGTCCTATTGACCCCTCCCCTTTAATGTGGTGCTGAGCTTGCAACCACGGGGTAGAATGAGGGGTCAGAAGATTAGCAAGTCCAATAATCCAAAATAGAAATCAAGATCAATCACAAGTAATCTAAGACTGCTAATAAATACTTAAGGTGTCACAACCTAGTATCAATTATGCAAGTGTGTAAAACAAAAGTATGAAAAGAATCACCCAAGCTAGACACACAAGAGATTTATTTTAGGATCCAAATTGAAATGCTATCAGATTAAGGAGAATACCTAGAATCCTCACAATGTGCTTAGTAGATGTTTACCTAATTTTTAGCAATTCTTGCACTTTTTTCCAATCAAACCCAGCAGGAGTCAATAAAAAATAGAGAATTTCAATTGTTAAGATTAGCCGTTAGTCAAAATCTAAAAGCCAAATATGACAAACTGCCCTGAAAAATGAAATGACAGTTGAAACCTGATGCCGAAACTCATACGATAGTGGGTCTGTTACCAGATGATAGTCTGAAACTCGTACGATAGTGGGTATGCTCCCAGAAGATAGTCTAGAAACTTGTACGACACTGGGTGTCTGATGAAATGAAAATCCAGCTTCCAAAAGATAGTGGGTACCTGATGAAATGATCCTCAATAAAATCAACTATCGTACGACAGTGGGTATGCTCCCAGATGACACTTGGTGTCTGATGAAATGATAGTTTGAAAAAACTCGTACGACACTGGGTGTCTGATGAAATGATAGTCTGAAAAACTCGTACGAAAATTGAAAAAACTCGTACGACACTATATGGACCGAAATTAAAAATTGCGTTGTACAGACAACTTTGATAGAAAAAGTGCTAATTTTTTTTTTAAAATAACGTTCTACTGAGAATACCACTAGAACAGGCAGTAGCAGGTGAGTTCTGATAGAGAAATGATAGAATATTGATAGAAATGAAGGGAAGCCCGTTTCAGGGCCCCACGATGGGTGCCAGAAATGTGTGTGTGAAAATTGTACCTGATTTGTAGACACAACACTTCAGTAAAACATTAGAGGTTAGCAAAAAATCAAAATTGTGCAAAATTGAAATCTAATTTAACCAAGCGATTTACTACCTTCTAGTAGGTGCGAGATTGATGTTCTTAGATTGCTATCGAGATCAGTGACCTAGATGACACCTAAATGAAGGATTTGAATGCAATTGATCTAGATATGAATTGAATGCAATTAAGCTATTTTTTTGGATTTTCTATGCAATAAGAATGATAAAAACTTGATATGAAATCTAATCTATATGAAATTGATTTGCTAAAATGATCTAACAATGATATAAAAAAGAATCTAAATGAATGAAAAAAAAACAAATTGATCTCACAATAGCCTTGATTCGCAATAAGCTTTGATTCTCCAAATTCCAATTCTCCAACGTGATTATGCAAAAATATGAGATTCTGTGGATGCAAATTTGAGAGATGAATTATGAAGAGCTGAGCTTTGTTTTTATAGAAATCCAAGGCTTTGGAGGTGCATGGAAGAAAGCCATAAATCACTCAGATTAACTCAGCTTGATTTTTGAGTTATCTGATAATAAAGATAATTTAATTCACAAAAATATGCAAATCATGCAAAAATAGCTTTTTAACTCAAATTAGAAGTTTAGATCAATTTTAAAACTCAAAAATGATGTTGAGTTCTAAAAAGTCAATAACTTGCATTGATTTTCTAATTTGGAGTTTAACTGTTTCTTTTGAATGTGCATATGGATAATTATGAATTAATAAATAAATAAAGTGATTTATGCTCAACTTAACTGATTTTTGAAAATAAATAATTAATTTATGGGTTAATCAATTATTTAATCAAACTTTTATTAAAAATTATATTATTAAATAATGACAACTTGCTTTAATTAATTAAATAAGAATTTAATCAATTATTCATAAGATATTAGATTTATTGTCAAATTTAAATAATACAATTAATAATAGATAGAATTAAATTTAATTACATAATTAAGTGGCAAGATATTAAATCTAATTAATTAAATATGAAAATATTCAATTAATCAAACTTAGGATAAATGTGATTTATCGCCAAATAATCATTAAATTAAAGATAATTAAGATAATTAGGAATATTGCTAGGAATATTCCCCGATGCAGAATTTAAGATAATCAATTAGGATTCGATGATGTTCAGATGTGCCTTAGGTTAGGACTTCGATGTTGATTTCATTCGATTTGTAGATGTAGGAGGTTAATGAACTTATAGCCCATTTTTGGGGTATTACAACTATCTAATCAAATCTCTAACACCCTCTAATGCTATCTAATGGCTCAATGAAATAAATAAATATGCATGTTGAAGGTCCTTGAGAAAATAATAGGACACATTAGCCTAGTTCCTAGCTCCTAAGAGAGCTCATAAATCCAATGGTGTTGAGAGGTCAACAACTCTATATGGCTCAGAATTGATCCCTGCAATATATGATTGTTGTGAAGGTGCTCGCAATCTCATGTTGAGCTAACTCAAAATATATCTGCCTAGTGTATATAATGAAATAGTACTAGTTGTAGATACAATATCACCAGTTGTGTCAAATACTTCCTTCTAGGAAGAAATGACTACTCTGTCTATAGTGGGTGCCTCAAAGATGGTGTGGTAGAAGAAAATGTTGGCCGACTAACTATCTAAAAGATATGATGGGTTGATCAGCCCTATGGTACTAATCCTCAACTACAAATCAGCCATGCCCCTAATCAAAATAATTAAGAATATCAAGGTATTTGACATTGAGGACCAAAAATACCTTAGCATACAACTCTTGGGAAAAATATAATGGAATTTGGTTATTATTAAGACAACAACCATGTATAGCAAGGAAACATGGGTATATAATCATTTCTATCTATGGATCAACACATCTAGTGATCTAGTAGGCCTTAACCTTGGACTTCCACTCATAATATGGAAAAACCTCATATTTTATGATATCCTTCAAGATGTGGTGTTGGACCGTTTCTAAGGAAACATCACCTGGGATCTCTTCTCTCAAACTCTAAAAAAATTCAAATATAATGTGTAGGGAATAAGATGTATGTGATCTTAAGTGATCATTTAGTCGCTCTAAACTAGACAAAATAATGGAAAATATTGGTATACGTATCCTTATACACCCCATCAGATATCTATATAGTGGCTATCAATTTCATGATCTTAGTATCAATATAATTAAAAAAAATAATAATGTTAGGTACATTAGCCTCATGAGGCTATGTGGTAGACTCGAGATGGGCCATCTAGGGGCAACATATTAAATAATACAAATTAAGTAAGTTTTATGTGTGTTATGTAAACAAATTTGATATAAAAGCATGTCATTAACTATAAAAAAATATTAAAATTTGATAGTTGTACAATTTTAAATGATGAAAATTAAATATTTATTTAATGTTAACATGTACATAACCTTAATTAGATCAAGTAAATCAAATAAATTAGAACATACACATGTACATCTATAGATTGTAAAGGACCTAGAGAGAGATAGATTGGATTTCGAGAGTGTGAGTGTATGTTAAGGACAAAAAGACCTACAAAGAGAGAGAGGGGGGGATTGAGAGAGTGATTGTGTGTTATGGAAATATGAAGGGGATTTTGAGAGAGAGAGAGAGAGAGAGAGAGAGAGAGAGAGAGAGAGAGAGAGAGAGAGAGTTTCTAAGTTTACTCATCCTATGTTTTTCTAATGATTTTCTAAGTTTTTTCAAGTTTTCTAAAAAAAAATAATACAAAGATTAAAAAATACAAAAATGAAACATATATGGACATGCATAAATAAATTTAACTTTTTCTAAGGTTTTCTAATGAATTTCTTAATTTTTTAAAGTTTTTAAAACTTTTCTAATAATTTTCTAAATCTTCTAATCCTATTTTATTTGTTTAAAAAAACAATTTAAAATTATAGAAAACAAAAATATATACTTGCGTAAATTTAAGTTATAATTATTACAACTAGTAGTTATTGTTGCACCAAAATATTGACCTATTAATGCCTGATACAACCACTAGACAAATAGAAGACACAAGAAGTAGTTAAACCATGTCATGAACCACCATTGCCCTAGCAACACCAAGGAGACCAAGGGCACAATCAATATTTCTCACCATTGTAAGAATCCCCCCATTGTAAGTGTGGGGTTCAAACTTGTGACCAAGCTCTGATACCACTTGTTAATACTAGCAGTTGTCATTTCACCAAAAGATCAACTTGTTAATGCCCGATACAACCACTAGACATATAGAAGACACAAGAGGTGGTCAAGCCATGTCACGAACCACTGCTGCACTGGAAATGCCAAGGAGACCAAGGGCACAATAGTATTTCTCACCATTGTAACAATAATAAAAACTAACAAGATTTAAAAACATACAATTTACAATAAAAATAAAATAAAAAATAGAAGTTAGTACACTTTGATCAAAGTGCCCTATGTTACCTCGTTCAATCAAAGTGGTGATGATACATCAATCAAAGACATCGAGTATAGGAAATTTTCACCTACTTTATTTTTCATCATGGAAAAAATTGTGACACACTACTCTGGGATCACCCCACATTATGCAAAGATTAAAAAAGAGGTACTAAATTATGAGAAGGTTTAAAATAAGATGAAAAATATTTGTACTTTAGGATGTTGTTGTTACTTGTGCGTCAATGTTGTTTGATGAATTTTTGATCTTGATGAGGCCTTTTCATTTTTTAAACTTTTGAAATGGTTGGGATGTGGCATCACTCTCATTAATTAGATCCATTGGAGTGGTTATGTAAAATTGACTCACTTAAAGATAATACTTATGAAGTACTACACTTAATTGAGTAAAGGAAGAGAATTCAGAAAGCCCTATTTTATCTCTAATGCATTTTCATAAATTAGCAATCAAAATACATTGAATTTCAACATCAGTCACATGATAAGAAATCTGAGCATGTCAATTATTAAATCTATCAATGAAATCAATCATTTTTTCTTTAACACCTTGTTTACAATGCATTAAATCCATCAAAGAAATCTTAGGACCAATATTATTTTGAGACTATTGGATGAAATAATTAGGATTTTTTTGGAAAGAATCAATGGAATAAGGAGGTTAAGAACAATACCATTTCAAGGCCCTATCTCAAAAGGTTCTAGTAAATATTTTAGCCATGAACCTATAATCATGAGAGAAGTTACTAAACAATGTTTAAAATGTCATAAGATGAGTCAAGGGATCACCATTACCATTGCAAGTCTCTAAGTGAGGTACTTCCATGTATTGAGGCATAACAATACAAATAATGTACAAGGAAAAAGGGATAGTAATGTCACATGTGGGAATGTTGAACTTTGATTGATTCATAGAGGCAATTTATTGTTGCGAGGATGAAAAAGTTTGAGAAAGGCTATTGATCAATAGAGAGATTGGTATGAGACATATGTGAAATGTTGGGACTTGTAGACACCTTAACTCCCTTTGCTAAATGAAAACATTTTATTTTGATAAAATCCCTGATGACATCATCATTTATTAATTAAATAATTAATTAATTAATTATTATGCCATTATTCTCTCCTATTTTAATTAAAAACATTTAATTAAAAGATCCCTGCTAGAAATATTTAAATCCAATTTAAATATGTAATCCCCTATTTATTAAATTACTATTTAATAAATAAAGTCACAATCCTTAAATAAATTTATTTATTTATTTAATCCTCAAAACCCTAGAATCTTCTAGAAAGCCCTAAACATATCTACCCATCCCTAATCACTCCCTAACCTAGATCAGTGACCGAGATCAGTGACCTTGACAACACCTAAATGAAGGATTTGAATGCAAAATCTAGATATGAAATGAGATGCAAATTAATCTATATTTTTGGTTTTTCTATGCAATAATATGAGAAATAAATTGATATGAATCTATTCTAGATGAAAAACTAATATGCAAATTAAGCTACAATGATATGCTAAATAAGATTGATCTCACAAAAGTTGTTGATTTACAAAGAAGCTTCAATTCTTCAAATGTCGATTCACTAGCATGATTGTGCAAATTCGTGAATTGATTTTGGCAGAGTAAATATGCAAACTTGTGAGATGATTTGTGAAGAGCTAAAGCCTTGATTTTATAGAAATCCAGGGCTTTGGGGATGCATGGAAAAAGCCATACATCACTCTTGATAAACTCAGGTTGATTTTTGAGTTATCAAGAATTAAGAGATAAATTAACTCACAAAATCATGCAAATCAGCTTTTTGATTTAAATCAGAAGTTGAGATTAGCTTTCAACTCAAAAGAGAGTTGAGTTTATTTTTAAAACAACTTGAATTGATTTTATGATTTAAAGTTTAACTATTTTTTGGAGGTGCATAATTAATTATGAATTAATTTAATAAATAAAGTGATTTTTCCTCAACTTAACTGATTTTTTAAAAATAAAATAATTGATTTATGGGTTAATCAATTATTAAATCAAACTTTTATTCAAAAACTATATTATTAAATTTGACAATTGACATTAATTAATTAAATAAGAATTTAATCAATCAGTCATAGGATATTTGATTTATTGTCAAAATGAAATAATACAACTTAGGAATAAATATAATTAAATTCAATTAAATAATTAAGTGGTAGTATTAAATCTAATTAATTAAATATTGAGAATATTCAATTAACCAAACTTTAGGATAAATAGGATTTATCGCCAAATAATCATTAAATTAAAGATAATTGGGATAAATAGGAATATTACTAGGAATATTCCCCGATGCAGAATTTGAGATAATAAATTAGGATTCGATAATGTGTCGATGTGCCTTAGGTTAGGACTTTGATGTTGATTTCATTCGATGTGTCGATATAGGAGGTTAATGAAACTATAGCCCATTTTTGGGGTATTACATTTTGCCCCTCTTTGAATTGCTGCGCGAAGTGTAGTGGTTCAAAGACAGTTTGTGTATGATGTTGAAACTGATGTTTGAAATTAAAATTGATATGAAGCAGAAACTGATTGAAATTGATATGAAGATAACAGGTCCTGAATGACCAAAGATAATGTTAACTATAACAGAAATGAACCGATGATTGCAAACAAGTGTCAAAACACCCGGTTCTAAACCTTATGATTGCGAAGAAGTGAGTGACCAATTCCAAACCCGATTGTCGATAAGAATCACATTGGTATCACATCTGAACCCTTCAGTTATGAAGAACCAAGGAAATAACACTAATGAACTGATGGTTACAAAAGATTGATATAGTTTACAAGATTAAGAGAATACCAGATTGATATGGATCTCGATGAATTTGATATGCCCCGAGTGATGATTGATTTGCCCCAAGCGATGAGGTCTTTCTGATGAATCAACAACTAGACATGGTTGTTGTCTTGATTACTGAGGAAAAATATGATTTCAAATTTAGATTATAGACTTTGAATGATGTGCAATACCATTCCCCCTTCGGGATAAAAATTGAAATCTGACAAGAAAAGTCAGCATTGAATGGTTTAGAAGCATGTTAATTGATTTAAGAAGTGGTTAAATACATTCGAGAACACATTCTGCATCATTTGGAGGTCTAGAGACCAAGTTTGACTAGGTTTGACCATGAGTTGACCATGGTTGACCAAGTTGAAATTTCAATAGTTTGATGTAAGATAATTAGTTAAGTTGAATTCTAGATTTCTATGATGATTGGAAGGTTGATTATGCAAGTAGTGAATAATATAAACAATCTCATATTTTGATTTTGATCCCAAAAAAGGATTCTACTTACTATTTCATTGGAGGAACCTTCATGTGAGATTCAGCTCTTGTTAGATTTGAAGATGTGATTGAAGAATCGTTTAAGCATTGAAGTTTATCCAACCATTGTGAGATCATGCAAACATGCAAAATGCAAAGAAACATGCAGAATGAAATGCAACCTAAGACCTAGGACCTAGTCACTGATCATGTGTCGATCATTGTCATCATTGAAGTTTAAGGTAACTGGATAAATCAATACAATGCCCACTAGTTATGAAACTATAGACATATGAATATTGATTTGTATGCATAGGAATCAATACAACACCCACTGGTTAGGCAACCATGGATATATGAATATTGATTTTGTTTTTTGGAATGTCAGATTAGATATAAGCACCAAGGCATATGCACCAGGATGACGTAAATATCATGTCCATTTTGATATAGCAATTTTTATAAGCATCAGAACATAAACATCATGATGACCTGAATATGCCTTGTGTTACAAACACATCAACCAGTCAATAGATCATTCTAAATCCAATTTGAATTACCCGTAGTGACCCGTTATCGTTCACATCGTTAGGTAAGATCACGTTTCACAGTAGGAGAAAGATCTCACTCAAAAAAAAAGACAATAGTTAGATCAAACTTCCTTGAATTTTTTGGGTATCAATGGTTGAGGTACGCATGGCCATCCAATTTGAGATAGATGCTCTTACAGTCGGACACAATTTCAATCCAGAATTTCCAAAGTTGTTATATTTTCACATACAAGAAGAAAACAAAGAAAAGATTATGCCCCCAATCATCACTCTCTAAATCCTGTAAAGAACATCATCAAAGAGCTCAAAGGGACACAATATGCAAAAATCTCAATGCGAATCAGTAAGCATACAAGGAGATAAAAGCATGTAAAAAGCATAGATTTTTTTTAGTTTGTGTTTGATGTTTGATTGTGTTGTTGTAGATGCAAAATCCTTTTTGGAGACAAGACTGACTGACTGACTCAAATGGAGCTGCAAAGGACTCTAACTAGATATGATATGTCTAAGATACATTGGAGGCCATAGGATATGACATTGATTTCCCCCAAGTGTTAAGCATTGATAGGATAAAGACGCTTGAGCTTGATTGGTGTACAGACTGACTTATTGAAAACAAGAATGCAGAAACAAATCGGGAGATATGTACAAACTAAAGCAAGACTGAAAGCTGGGAAAGACCAAGATTGTACTGATAGATGGAGTGTTTTGAAACAAGTGGCACCCGTTTGCTAGGTTTTCACCATCTTGGTAGAGATTCTATTTTTGCTACCAAAGCGCCTGTCTCCAGGTTTTCACCAAGGCACTTTTTCTTTTTCTCATTTTTTTGTATTTTTCAGTCTTTCAATTTTTTTTGTACTTTTGATATTTTTGATTTTTTTTGTGAATCATCAAGGTGCCTATTGCTAGGTTTTCACCAAGATGTTCATTTTTTCAGGACTTTTTCAGATTTTTAAGAGTTTTTTAGGACATTTTACCATAGACTGAATGCCTTAGGCATATAATTTCTTCAGATGGAGAACATTGATTGGTTCTCAGAGCTATTCTCCTTTAGTCGTTGATAGTTGATAGGCACCAGAGCCAAAAGTAGCAGTGATAAAAAAGGGACCCAGCCAATTGGGTTCAAACTTTCCCTTGCGTTCTCGATGTGATTGATTTTTAGGATTCTCTCTCAAGACTAGATCGCCAACTTGAAATTCTCCGTGTCTGACTTTCTTATTGTAACCTCTAGACATTCTCTTGTGATATACTTTGAGATGATCATATGCTACTTGTCTGCGCTCATCTAGTAGTTCAAGTTCTTGCAACCTAGACACTCTGTAGTCATCATCAGTTGCTAGACCATGCATTCTAATTCTTAGTGATGGGATTTCAACCTCAATAGGCAGTACCGCTTCAAACCCATAAACTAAAGTGAAAGGAGTAGCCCCAGTGGGCATTCTAATACTTGTTCTATAGGCCCAAAGAGCTGGATTGATCATGAGATGCCAGTCTCTTCCTATTTTATTAACTGTACGATGCAAGATTTTCAATAGATTCTTGTTAGAAGCCTCTGCTTGTCCATTCCCTTGAGGATAGTAGATAGATGACCAATGTTGTGTAATCTTAAATTTAGCACACAAATCATCTAGATCCTTATTCTTGAATTGTCC
Organism: Chamaecyparis obtusa; assembly: GCA_027943335.1. Lineage (NCBI taxonomy): Eukaryota > Viridiplantae > Streptophyta > Pinopsida > Cupressales > Cupressaceae > Chamaecyparis > Chamaecyparis obtusa. The sequence continues at coordinate 88,599 of BSBK01006683.1, read as the reverse complement.
ACCATTATCTGTGAATATGGAATGAGGTATCCCATATCTACATATGATATAGTTCAATATGAACATAGATATTTGCTTTCTAGTTGCTTGTGTCAAAGGGACTGCTTCTACCCATTTTGTAAAATAATCTATAGCTATGATTATATGGGTATGTCCATTAGAAGAATGAGGATGTATAGCTCCTATAAGATCAAATGCCCATTGGTGAAAAGGCCATTGTGTAGTAAAGGGAATTAGATCCCTCCCTGGAGCATGAATTAAGTTGCCATGCACTTGGCACTTTTGACAGTTCTTAGCAAACTTGATAGACTCTTTGTCTATTTCAAGCCAATAGTACCCAACCCTAATAATTTTTTGAGCTAGTGTTAAACCATTCGAGTGTGACCCACAAATACCATCATGGACTTCCTCTAACACACGTTGAGACTCTTCCTATTCTAAACATCTAAGTAGCATACCATCTAGACCTCATTTGTACAGATCATGACCAATGATGACATATCGGGATGCATTACAGATAAGGTATTTCTTTTCATGGTGATTGAAGGTACCGGGAATGATTTGGTCTTGGAGATAGGAGAATAGGTTTTTGTATCTAGATGAATCATGACCAATAATAGTGCAGATCATGTGGGTTTTAGGGGAATCATATGCAGGATAAGATAGTGCTTCCACCAGGAACTCATAGCGTAGCTCATGTTCAAGCTACTATAATAGAGTAGATAGCATTGCCATTGCATCGACATCCTTATTCTTTGTTCTAGGTATTTGCCAAAATGTGATAGATAAGAAATACTTCTTTAAATCATCTACCATTCTCTTGTAAGGAATGAGTTTTTCATCTTTAGTTTTGTACACATCATTGACTTGATGGATTACAAGTTGAGATTCTACATGAATGTGTAGCTTTGTTACTCTCCATTCAATTGCTATTTTCATACCATTCAAAAGGGCTTCGTATTCTGCAATATTGTTTGTGCAAGGGAACTTTAATCTAAATGCTTTAGGTATAGAGTATCCTTGAGGAGTTATAAATAATAGGCCTACTCCTGATCCATTCTATGTATAGGAGCCATCAAAGAATAACTTCCATTCTCTAGAAGAAAGAGTCATGATAGAGGAATCTGGAAATTCCATTTGCATTGGTGTATCATCAATCATAGGTGCATATGCTAATTGATCAACAATAGCCTATCCTTTTATATCTTTTCTTTCAACATATTCAATGTCAAATTCACTTAAAAGCATGACCCATTTAGCTAATCTACCCATGAGGGTAGCTTTTCTTAGAAGGTACTTGAGTGGATCAATCTTAGCTACCAAATGTGTGGTATGCACCAACATATAATGTCTCAATTTCTATGATGAAAAGATCATAGATAGACAAGATTTCTCAATCATTGAATAGTTCTTCTCATATGCAACCAATGTTCTACTGATATAGTATATAGCTCTTTCCTTTTTGTTCTCATCATGTTGTGCAAGCAATGCCCCCAGTGATGTATCTGTAGCGGAGACATATAAGATCAAAGGATTCCCTGGAATGGGAGGCATTAAGATAGGAGGATTTGATAGATACTTCTTGATATGGTTAATGTTATTCTCACATTCTTCATTCCATGCAAAGGCCACACCTTTATGTAATGTTTTTGTAAAAGGTTGTGATATGTCTGCTAGCTGTGATATGAATCTTCTGATAGATTGAAATCTTCCTTGCAATGTCCTCATTTGACTAATATTCTTTGGAGGTTGCATTTCCATGATAGCCTTTACTTTAGCTGGATCAACTTCAATGCCCTTCTTTGAGACTATGTATCCTAAGAGTTTTCCAGAAGTGACACCAAAAGCACACTTCTTAGGATTTAGTCTGAGACTAAATTTTTCCATTCTATCTAGTATCTTGCTCAAGTCATTTAGATGTTCAACTCTAATCATAGATTTTGCTAAAGTATCATCAACATAATTCTCCATAATCCTATGCATCATGTCATGAAAAATAGATTTCATGGCTCTTTGATATGTAGCACTAGCATTCTTAAGTCCAAATGGCATGACATTCCGACAGAAGGTGCCCCATGCACATGTGAAAGCAGTTTTCTCTTGATCCTCTGGAGCAATTTTTATTTGATTATATCTAGAAAAACCATCCATTAAAGAATACATCTCAAAGACCATAGTCATGTCCACTATCATACCAATGTTAGGTAATGGAAAATCATCCTTAGGGCATGCTCTGTTGACATCTCTAAAGTCTATGCACACTCTGATTGATTTATCTAGTTTTGAAATAGGTACAATATTAGAGATCCACTCTGCATAGTCAATAACTTAGATGAATCTGGCTTTCAGGAGCTTCTCTAATTCAGCTTTTACCAAGAGTGCCACATGAGGTTGAATCTTTCTTAACTTTTGCTTAACAGGTTTGACATTTGGAGCTATAGATAAATGATGCATTATAAGATTAGGATCCAACCTTGGCATATCTAAATATTTCCATGCAAAGTTGATCTTTTTTTCTGTTAGGAATGTAGTAAATTTTTCCTTCTCTTCTTCTGATAAAGATTGTGCTACATGAATCACTGTGTCTTCTGTTGTTCCCAAGTTGATCGATTGAGTGGGCTCAATTAGAACTGGAGATCTATCCTATAAATGACTTGGAAGGACATCAAATATCTCATCCTTAGGCACCTCAGAGAGATTTTCACCTTTGGATACGTCTTTTATTTTTACTTTTGTAGGTTTTGAGACTGCCACAAAGTGGTTTTCACCCTCATAACTCCTTTTCTTTTTATTCTTATTCTTATTTTTCTGACAAAGATACTTGATGTCCGACTCCATCATGCTAATGCTCAGTTCACTGATGGAAGTTCTCATAGGCTCAACTACATTGAGGTAGCAAGTAAGGGCATAGTCATTCAGGAATGTATAAATAACATCGCTCGGATTTGTGGAGGTTTGATCAAGAAGTTTAGGATGTTGGATAGTCAAAATGGGGAAAGATTGGGAGATAGTGTTTATGGATATGGATCTATCATCATTGGTCCTAACTTGACACTCAAGTTCAAAGGTGATATTACAACTTAAGAAATTCAATTCATGAATAGGCTCAATGTCATTATGGGAGTCCACTTCAGCCATCGGTGGATCAAAATCAATAAGTTCATCATTTCACTCTAGACTTACATTGGGTTTAGGTGCATATTGGTGAATAACATCAACATGTTTCTTTGTAATAAGCTCATCTTCTTCTGGAATGGCTCCCCATTCATAGTCATTAGATTCTTCATCTATGCCTCTAGGAAATCTAAGAACACGAGTAAAGTCAGGATGAATACCCCAAGAAGGATTACCCTCAGATCCTGATTTGAATTCATACTCATGAGAATTTGTCTCAGAATAACTACCACCTTCCTCTTTTTCTATTTGATTATCTTCAAGATTAGCTAGTTCTTGTGTGGCAACTATCTCTTGCTCTATAGTAGGTTCTTGTGTTTCTACTACATTAATTCTTTTGATTGGATCATCTTCAGCTTCAAGGAGATCTGTGATTTCCTTAGGAAAATGCTCATGAGGGATAAGTTCTAAGCTTTCTGAATCACTACCTGATGGTTTAGTTTTTTCCTTCTTAAGAAGGGGTTCTCCTGGTGTGATCTTCTCTATGACATGGGAACAATTACCTTTGAGGTGGAAGGGTTTCTTTTTAAAGCCTAAGCCAACAGTATCTTTGTTTGCCCTACAAGTATGTGAAATAGGTGTTATAATACCTTCTCCTTTGACTCCTAGAGGTCCTTTACCTGAATATCCCATCTTAGCTATCAATTTATCTCCTAGATCATATGCCTTAGAAGAGATTTTGGATACTATAGAGTCACTAGTTGGAACAGCTTGAGATTCAGGTTCATCTTTGTATAGCCATGTAAGCACAACTTCATCTTCTTCAAACTCCTATCTAGATACTTGCTCTGCTACAAAATTCTTTTTATGTGCCTCAAGAGGTTCTTTAGAGTCCAGTTTGGACTATTTTAAAGATTTTCCATAAGACTTTGGTGAGATAGGTAGAGATGTCAAAGATAAGACTGGCTCTATAGTATATTCTCCCATACCATTTTCTTTGATATTGACCTCTTTTGTAACATCTTCCATTTTAGATGTGGATGCTTCTTTTGTTGGCTCAATGGAAGATTCTCTGTTATTAGGCACAAGTTTATCTGCACTTTCTTTCAATGTATTGCAAGTGGTGGATATGTCTACTAGAATAGTGACCTCTACTCCTTCATAAGGAAATTTCAAGCATTGGTGGAATGTAGAAGGAATAGCCTTCATCTCATGTATCCATGGCCTCCCTAGAAGAATGTTGTAAGCCAAAGGTAGATCAAGAACTTGACATATAGTATCTCTGATAACTAGACCTGCTCTGATAGGTAAGACAATGGTGCCTTTAGAAAATCTTTCTTGTTCATCATAGGCTTTTATAGTTATTTTCTTTCTAGGATCAATAGCCACTTCTAAAAATCCCAATTGTGTGACCAAGTTGTAAGAACAAATGTTTAGGCCAGTGCCCCCATCTATCAACACACATTTGACTCTATAGTTCTGGATCAAGACTTCTATGTGCAAGGGATGGTTATGTGGGTGACTCAAGGAGTTGTCATCTTCATCTGAAAAGGAGATATATTGCGGAGATGTAAGATGTCCAACCATAGTCTGGAACCTATCTAAATCAAGGTCATCAGGAACATTGGATCCAAGAAAAGCTTTGTCTAGAATAGCTCTATGAGCTAGAGATATTTGAAGCAACTCAAACATGGAGATTTTTGCATTAGTGTGTTGGAGTTGTTAAAATATGCTATAAGATGTTGGCCTTGTATCTTTAGGAGTGGAAGATTTAGAAGCAGCCTTCTATTTGGAAGTGGAAGAAAGATTGAAGGGCATCTTAGGGACATTTGATGAATCTGGGATTTGTCCATTTAGATGTGCCTGAGCTTGTGACCGAGTCACTGCATTAGCTGAAGCATGATCTCTATCTTTTTGCATAATTGTTATGACATTGCAATGCTCAGAGAGACAAGGTTCAACCATATTGATAACAACATTATTTCTAGGGTAAGCATAATTGACCTTTGCCCCCATATTAGGTTGAGAAGATGAAACTTCTTGACCATGTTTCAGAAATGGTTATGTGAATGTTATATGATCATTATTGCTCTTATGATTGTCAATTGTGATATCTCCCTTATCAATCAAATCTTGAATAGTATATTTCAAGCGTAAGTAGTTATTAGTTTTGTGACCTTTACCCTGATGGAAATCACATAATTCATTCTCTCTCCACCATTTTGGTTTAGGGTCAGGATCAGATTGTCGGATCTCAAGCAAGGAAATGATGTTATTAGCTAGCAGAGTTCTCATAGCTGATTCCAAAGATTCTCCAAGAGGAGTGAACTTTCATTTATTATCAGCGGACCAAGATTTGTATTCTGGCTTCTTTTGAGATGGTTCAGGCACCTTTTTCTCTGAAGCTTTGATGGCTTGGGTACCAATAGTTAGATTGAAAGTTGGTGCCTTTGATGGGGCATGGATGGTATCAACAATGCCATCTGTGATGATGCCTTTATTCTTGTTCCAATTTTTGTTCTTGTCTTTAGAACTGGATCTTGATTTGTACTTGTCCCTTTGAAGTGTGATGTCTCCTTTTTTCACAAGTACCTTCTCAATTTTGATCGCATTGTCTACCATCTTATCAAAAGATGTATGATCTTGTATTTTTAAAGGGTAGTTGATCTTTGGGACAAGATTATTGATGAAGATTTCTAGTTTTTCAGTTTTTGGAATAGGCCTAGCATATAGAGAAAATTTCTTCCTCCATCTCTTGAGAAATGTCAGGAATGGTTCTCTTGGATATTGTTTGAGATTACAGATATCAATCATGGTGACTGGATGTTGAATGTTGTAGGAGTATTGCTGATAGAACAATTTGATCAACTCCTCAAAAGTTTTGATAGTAGAAGGCAATCTAGAGAACCAATGAATGGCTGCTCCCCCCAGAGATCAAGGAAAGAGACGCATTAGATAGGTTGGTTCATGCATGAACTCCATAGATTGTGTACAGAATTCTCTGACATGATCTTGAGGATCCGAGTGTCCATCATACTTATCATATTTAGGCATCTCCACTCTTTTTGGGAATGGTGGCATGTACAAGTCTTTGTCAAATGGAAAAGGACATAGAGCCTCCATGGAGAACTCCTTGGGTTCCTTTTCTTTCTCAAGTTTATTAAGTTTGACTTGCATGGCATGCATCTATTTCATCATAGCTATGAGTGGAGTTTCTTCCTCATGCATAATGATATCTTCAACATTAAAGTTGGGAGGAAGTTTAGCTCCTTGATGAGCTAATTGTAAAAAGTATGCCTCTCTGTCTTCTTTCAAGAAATGCTTCATCATTCTTTTGAAGTTATCATTGTTTTGATATTGAGCAATTTCAGAAGGTGTAGGTTCTTGATCTACACCATGTTGAGATTGAGCTCTTTGAGAGCCAAAGTTTGTCCCTGCTTGAGACATGGTAGGAGTTCTCCCTGGGATAGATTGAGGAGGAGTTTGTTGATTACCTCCATGAGTTGATGAAGGAGGAATGTAACCATATTTCAATCAAAAATTGCCCAAACCGTCATCTTTGTAAAGACTAGAACTGTAGAGTTGTTCAAGAGTTGGAGCTTGGAGAGTATCCAGAGGTAGGGCCACCATTAACCTTGGGTGAAACAAAAGAATATGATGAAGACAACTGAAGAAAGATCTGATTCAAGAAGATCAAATGATGCAACCTTGTCAAGGTTTGGTTGATTGAAGCTTGGATTAGATGTAAATGAAGGAGATTGTGCCTTGGATGTATGGACAGATGCCCAAAAGATAGCGAACATGAGTTCACAACACTTAGCCTTTTTGAAGATGGATTGAAGGTTGATAGTTATGACAAGGTTTTGACACAAGATAAAAAAGACTCAAATCGATAAAATAGAAGGCTAAATCAAATTCAAAAAGCCACTTTAGGAAAATGATTGGATACTTAGTATTTTCTGCTATGTTCCTGACATGATGATTTCCTTGCCAGACTCTGGAAATAGGCTAGAAAAGCTTGGTCTCTAATAGTTCTGACAACTTTCTGGCAATTTTTCAAAATTTATCAAATGACTTTTTGCGGGCTCGTACGACAATGGGTATAGCATGAAATGACAATTGAAAAACTCATACGACTATTGTAAAACTCACACAACAGTTGATAGCAGGGTTTTTGACTTTTAGAAATTGACTGGTAGCAAAACTCGTATGACAATGTACCATATACCATATGACAATCTAGGGGTTCTGAAATGACAATAGCCAAAAGTCATATGACTTTCTGACTTTACAAGATCACTTTTGACTCTAGAAAGGTGTTTGACATCAAATTTTGCAATTTTTGAGGTTTTTAGTTTTGAATTGTTCACAAAATTATCTATCTAGATTTGAAGATTGTAGTAGATTGATTTGTTCTTAGTAACCAGATAGATAAACAAGCACGCAAAATAGTAAGCAAGTGATTTGAAGCACATCTGAAAACAATGAACAAGGGACAAAGAAACCATGCGCATGAACAATCAAGTGATTGAATTGTGCTAATCCCTAGGAGTGCTAACAGTGTATGTTCCAAAAAGTTTTGCAATAATGCACATATTCCTAGAAAATGAAAATTTGGCCTCACTAGGGTTTTTAGTAATGGTCTGACTCTGCAACTTTTGTGATCTCAAGAGGGTGAACTCTAATCTAGGTGCACTAGGGTTTTGACATAGTCTGAGAAATTAATCAATTAGGAGCTACTAGGGAGATCTGATAGCCCAACAAGAGACCACACCTATGAAGATTTCCTCCACAAGGACATTTATATAGTGGTTGCTGCTACCATGATGAAAATGGCTATTACCGCTTGAGGTTTCATCAACACGGTTGACCCAATTAAGGGAATGTCCACTATGGTTAACCCTCTCTAAAGGTGACTCACAAAAGATACCACATGGAGACTGGTTCTAGATTCAAGGATCTGAGTTTCTGGTACTACCCAAAAAGGGAGTAGAGCATAATCCTCTAGCCTTTTCACTTTTAACTGAAACAAAGCAGACAGATTAATCTGACATGCTAAGGCAAAGATTATCTCACAAAGATCTATGATGTCAACCACTCATGATCTATCAACCTCTTCAGAGAGAGAATCTATCAATCAGAAGCTGAAGATGCACAAATCTAGTAGAACGTGAGATGCTCTCAGTAACCTCCCTACCTACAAGGGTTCCTTCATTGAGAAGAGTTTCATTGGAAACCCACTCTCTCAAGAACCATGAATAGTGTTCATAGGGCCTATTTACTATGTGTAAAAAAGATGCTGAAAAGAAAATCTATGTTCATTTTTATAGCCCAAAATGAAATATGTGATATGAAAGCAATAAAGGTCACACAAGCTTGACACACAAGAGTTCTTTTTAATCCAAATCAAAATGTTATCATTTGAAAAGATTACCTGAATTCCTCGCAACGTGCTTAGTATATTCTTACCTATTTTTAGAAATTCTCACGCTTTTTCCCAATCAAAATCAGTAGAAATCAATCAGAAACAACAAATTTCAATTGTTAATGTTAGCTATTAGTCCAAATCTAGAAAACTGGCTAAAAAAGTGAAATGACAATTGAAACCTAGCACTGAAACTTGTACGATAATGGGTTACCTCCTAGACGACAGTCCAAAAACTCGTACGACATTGGGTACTAGATCATATGATAATTGAGATTCCAAACGGAACTGTGATCCTGATGGTACAATTCTTGATCAAATCAACTATCATACGATAGTGGGTATCTCCTGGTACGAGTTTCTAACAAAACTCGTATGAAAATTATACCAACAGAAATTAAAAATCGCAGCTTGGAATAGAAAATGACAAGAAGATGATCGAAATTGATAAAAAATGAATGGAAATGTGTTTCAGGGCCCCACAGTGGGTGCCAAAAATGTGTGTGTGGATTTTGTACCTAGTTGTAGACACAACACTTCAGTAAAACATTAGAGGTTAGCTTAAAATCAAAATCGTGCAGTGAAATGGAAACTAATCTAACTAGGTGATTTACTGCCTTTTAGTAGACGCGAGTATGTATTCTCAGATTGGACCGAGATCAGTGACCTTGATGACACCTAAATGAAGGATTTGAATGCAAAATCTAGATATGAAATGAGATGCAAATTAATCTATATTTTTGGTTTTTCTATGCAATAATATGAGAAATAAATTGATATGAATCTATTCTAGATGAAAAACTAATATGCAAATTAAGCTACAATGATATGCTAAATAAGATTGATCTCACAAAAGTTGTTGATTTGCAAAGAAGCTTCAATTGTTTACATGTCGATTCACCAGTGTGATTGTGCAAATTCATGGATTGATTTTGGTAGAGTAAGTATGCAAACTTGTGAGATGATTTGTGAAGAGCCGAAGCCTTGATTTTATAGAAATCCAGGGCTTTGGGGATGCATGGAAAAAGCCATAAATCACTCTTGATAAACTCAGGTTGATTTTTGAGTTATCAAGAATTAAGAGATAAATTAACTCACAAAATCATGCAAATTAGCTTTTTGATTTAAATCAGAAGTTGAGATCAGCTTTCAACTCAAAAGAGAGTTGAGTTTATTTTTAAAACAACTTGAATTGATTTTCTGATTAAAAGTTTAACTATTTTTTGGACGTGCATAATTAATTATGAATTAATTTAATAAATAAAGTGATTTATCCTCAACTTAACTGATTTTTTAAAAATAAAACAATTGATTTATGGGTTAATCAATTATTAAATCAAACTTTTATTCAAAAACTATATTATTAAATTTGACAATTGACATTAATTAATTAAATAAGAATTTAATCAATCAGTCATAGGATATTTGATTTATTGTCAAAATGAAATAATACAACTTAGGAATAAATATAATTAAATCCAATTATATAATTAAGTGGCAATATTAAATCTAATTAATTAAATATTGAGAATATTCAATTAACCAAAATTTAGGATAAATAGGATTTATCACCAAACAATCATTAAATTAAAGATAATTAGGATAAACAGGAATATTACTAAGAATACTCCCCAATGCAGAATTTGAGATAATAAATTAGGATTCGATAATGTGCCGATGTGCCTTAGGTTAGGACTTTGATGTTGATTTCATTCAATGTGTCGATATAGGAGGTTAATGAACCTATAGCCCATTTTTGGGATATTACATTTTTCCCCTCTTTGAATTGCTACGCGAAGTGCAGTGGTTCAAAGACAGTCTATGTATGATGTTGAAACTGATGTTTGAAATTGAAATTGATATGAAGTAAAAATTGATTGAAATTGATATGAAGATAATAGGTCCTGAATGACCAAAGATAATGTTAACTATAACAGAAATGAACCGATGATTGCGAACAAGTGTCAAAACACCTGATTCTGAACCTTATGATTGTGAAGAAGTGAGTGACCGATTCTAGACCTGATTGTCGATAAGAATTACATTGGTATCACATCTGAACCCTTCAGTTATGAAGAACCAAGGAAATAACACTAATGAACCGATGGTTACAAAAGATTGATATAGTTTACAAGATTAAGAGAATACCAGATTGATATGGATCTCGATGAATTTGATATGCCTTGAGAAATGATTGATTTTCCCCAAGTGATGAGGTCTTTCTGATGAATCAACAACTAGATGTGGTTGTAGTCTTGATTACTGAGGAAAAATATGATTTCAAATTTAGATTATAGACTTTGAATGATGTGCAATACCATGCCCCCTTTGGGATAAAAATTGAAATCTGACAAGAAAAGTCAGCATTGAATGGTTTAGAAGCATGTTAATTGATTTAAGAAGTGGTTAAATATGTTTGAGAATGCATTTTGCATCGTTTGGAGGTCTAGAGACCAAGTTTGACTAGGTTTGACCATGAGTTGACCATGGTTGACCAAGTTGAAATTTTGATAGTTTGATGTAAGATAATCAGTTAAGTTGAATTCTAGATTTCTGTGATGATTGAAAGGTCGATTATGCAAGTAGTGAATAATATAAACGATCTCATATTTCGATTTTGATCTCAAAAAAGGATTCTACTTACTATTTCATTGGAGGAACCTTCATGTGAGATTCAACTCTTGTTAGATTTGAAGATGTGATTGAAGAAACATTTAAGCATTGAAGTTTATCCAACCATTGTGAGATCATGCAAACTGCCTAGTGGCACGCCTAATGGGACCCCACCACGCTCTTCAAACTACTTTTTTAGAGTTTTTTGACCAAAAAAATCACTTTTTTCAAGTACCAGACATCTTTGGAAGAAGAGTCATACATAAGACCTTGTATGGCATGGATTTACATTTGGGAACCCCCCTATTGTCATATGGTAACATGTATATTTCCATTTGAGCCTTTTTGCATGTATTTTGGGCCTTTTCCCACCTTCTGGCATGAATTGTCATATGGGAACCCATGGATTGGCATTTGGGGACCTATGTAATGTCGTACAACATTGAGCCTAAAGAAAACCCTGGTCTACATTTCCATATGGGAAACAGAGGGGTTTTGTGAAGCCCTAAAGTTGGTTTTCATTGGCTTTTAGGGTTCATTTTGGCCTCCTAATGTCTTTAGGCTTCAAATTTGTAGGTTCTAACTACATACTCTTGCAGGTACTCCTTAGAAGGAAAGTTGAAAAAAAAAATCATCAAGTTCCTAAGACCTATTAAATATCTTTCATGTTTAGGAACATAATCAACTTCCATTCAAAGCTTAAAAAGAATCCTTCACTCACTCTTGAATGCCTAAAATGCAAGAATCTGCATATCTTTCCTAAATAGTTCAAAACTCATCCTAATCAATCCTAAAATTTCCTAAACTAATCTTGATTCTTTTTTATTGGTTAAAATTAACTTTATTTACAAAATCTTAAGGTTTTATGCAATCTAGGAACTAAAACCAAACCTCATTTGGGCTTAAAATGAACTTTCATTCACTCTTTAATGCCTAAAAAGAAAAGAATCTACATATTTTTCCTAAATGGTTCAAATCAAATCCTAAACAATACTAAAGTGATAAAATTAACTCATCACACTTTTTTTCTAGTTGAAATAAACTTCATTTACAAATCTTGAGTGTTTTGAAATTTTTATTGAAGTCTCAAAGTGTGAATGTAGGAAAAGTTTCAAACTTTGTGAACTAACACCAAATCTTGAATGACCTTAAAAGATGAACCTAATCAATATCAAATTCATATTAATTTGAGCCCTAAAAAAATTCAATCTTCAATGTAAAAGGAGAAAAACAAAGCAAATTTCATTTCAAAATCAAGCTCAATTGGGATCCTAGAAAGAAAATTCAATCTCAAATACAAAAGGATAAAACACTTACAAATCTCATCTTTCAAAGAGATTTTTATGTTTTCAAAAAATGAAAAAATCAAATCCTAAACATGTGTTCTTGAATTTCATAACATAAGAAACACTTACTCAATTTGGAAATGAACTCTTCATGATGTGCTTCTAGGAGTTTTTCAGATTCTGCAAAATGCTCTTAATCAAAGTGATGTAAAATAATTAAACTAGGAAAAGTTCATTTGTTTTACTTCTAGCAAGTCCTACCTTGAGAGAAAAGTGCTTCCTCTTTGGAGAATGACCTCAAACTGGTACTTCCCTGACTGGTATAGAAATAAAGTGTTGAGAAAACTCTCGCTTCATCCCCTCAAGATCAGGTGATGCATGTTGATGGTAGCCTGAGGTAGGTGAATATTCCTACTATTTTGGCATGGCCAAGTAGTCTCTTAAGTCAATCATGTGCATACAAACTGATTGGGAGGATGCCACAGACCAAATAAGATACCTATTAATCAGAGGTTTCCCAATCTACTCCTGAAGGTATCAAAATATTTGTGCAATGATCCAAGTGGTTTCCTGGATCACCCAAAGATTACTCACCATCTATATTCCTTTTTGGGATACCAAGTTGTGGGAAAAGATTTTGATACTAGCATGTCTTTAGGTAGTTCATGTTTGATGTTTCTTCAAAGTTTCAGAACTAGTACAAAACATTTGTTGAACATACAAAAATGAAGAATTCAACACACAAATCTTTTTCCATGTCAATCCAAATCCTCCAAAATCTGGAAGTCATCCAAGCTTGAAGAATCTTGTAATCCTAGTCTCCTAATCATGGTCTTCCTTTCATCTCACATCTTTTTTGTCCAGCATTGTCCTCCTATCCTAGGTTAGTGAAGTCATCTTGGTCATCACCCATCCCCTGTTCCATCCTTCCATAGTCAGTCTTTCCTCCTATCCTAAGCTTAATCCAAATCCCAATCTGAGTCTTAGTCTTCTAATCCATCTTCATCCTTCAATCCCTATCCAACTCATCTGCAAATAAACATATCTCAAATCTATTATGATGAGTTTGGTTGTCATCTCTTTTCTCCCACTCTATCCTATCCCAATGATGATGATAGTCTTGTTGATCATGATGAGTAATTTTAAAACCTCAGAAAGCTTGTTCCCAACATCCTCCAAAATCTAATCATTCCTCCAAACTATCCTATCATGTCTTCATACATGCCTACTAATATTCCTTATCATGCCTTTGATAAGGGAAATCCACTATCGTATCCATTATCCATACCTTCTTCCTATCTTGAGCCTCCGTATCCTCCACATACATCCTTCCTACCTCCATATTCTCCTATATTCATATCCCAAACACCGCCTTTCTACATTGAACCTACAAGCTACATCCCTTAATCCAAATCTACCATCTCCTTATCCTCCAACCAATTTTCAAATCCAATATCCTAGTCTTCCAATACATTACCTTGATCCCCCATCCTATCTTGATCTAACATCCCCTCCATCCTATCTTGATTTATCATCCACTATATCCTATCTCTTTGTTCCATCTCCTCCATCCTATCTCAATCCAACATCTTCTATTCCAACCTACATTGCCACAAATCCCCTTTCACAAGAAGAATGCATCCTTCAATCCAGTTCATATCATGTATCTGAATCCATTACCCCTACCTCATCAATTAGTCAATCCAGTTCACAAGTCACCTCCATGCCTACTTATGTGAACTATCTAGTCATGCCATCCTCCACCTTTGCTTATGCATAGTCATCCCCTCAACCAAATTCACAATCTACCATCCCACCTTCATGTGTGGACTGTCCTAGCTCCCCACCTTCTACACATTGTGATCCTTCATCCCAAACTACATAAAGAAAGTCTCCAAGGAGTTTCACAAGGAAACCAACAAAAAATCCCTCTCCTAAAGTTGATGAGTCCTATTATCTCATTACCTCATGCAAAGCTACTAGTTATGAGGCCGATCAACCTCCTACACCCATTTTCATTCCTCTTCTATCACCCTCATCTATTATCCCTCTTCCATATACCCCACTTATTGATCTTCTTCCATCTCATAGCATCATTGAGCCCTTTTAATCCGTGGACTCCATCCAATCCCTATCTACATCTCCTCCTCCTAGCATTATCCAAACCACATCCAATGAGCCTCATGAGTTCACCCTTCTTCCCTCCATCACAATTTCATAATCTCCCATCCTTTCATCCATACCATCTAAAGATCCCATCCATACATACCCCATTGCACCATCCACACCAATCACATCAAGTCAAGATCTTGTCCAAAAGCATGTTGAAATATCCATCGAACTGAATCAAGATCATATCCCTTCAATTCCTCTATTGCATGATCCATTTCTTCCATCACCCCCAATCTAATATCATACCATCCCAATTCCTCCAATTCAAGATCCTACCATCCCAATTCCTCCAATTCAAAATCCTACCATCCCAATTCCTCGAACTCAAGATCCTATCATCCCAATTTCTCCATCTCAAGATCCAATACCATCTCCCAATCATAGTCAATATCCCATCATCCCATCCTTTCCACTTCATTATCATCTAGCACCTATCCAACCTCCATCACTCTATCCTCTTGGTCCGCTTACATTTTTCACTGGTAGCACACTCAAAGAAGAAGAAATCAGTTTCATATATTCCACTAGGGTACTTGATACTAGATGTCTATCTTATTCCCTAAGTTAGAAGTATCCTTGCTTGGATAAAATTCTCAAGAAATGGAATTATCAAGAAAAAGTCCTAGGCACCCATGAACAAGGAAATTTGGAGCCCATCCAGGACAAAAAACATCCAAAATCATGTGGTGTTGGTCACACATCTGAAGAAACTTCCTCCAAAAAGGTTGGTATAGATAAAGCTAAATTAAATCATCCTTGCAAACCCACCATCACATCTCCTCATCGCCCCTCCAAAGCATACATCTTTTTCCTCCTCCTCCATCATTACAAACCAAGACAACCTATCACATTCCTCCTTCATCCTCTGAATCCATTTTGGGTCCCTATTTCTCAAAGTGTACCATCACATATCCTTCACATGCCAAATCCATTTTTGGCCCTTACATCCCAAAATATCATCCCCCATCTTATCCTACTCAATACTTCATCCAAAATATAAACATCCCTAGTCATGATCAACAAAGCTACATCCCCACATCTCCTATCTGCCAATCTCCTTCCATCTCTCCATCCATATCTCCTACATCCCACACACCTCCTCATATTACTTCCAATGATCCTTGGAATTTGGATACCAACTCAAAAATGCATAAAGGTAACTGTCCACAAAGATCCAAGTATTTCCATGTCCACTCTAAAAGACATGCTCAAGCAAAGAAAAATCCAATTCAGAAATCCAATCCATCCCAATGGCCACAAAGGCCCATCAAAGAAAAATAAGAATCTTCTACATCCCAACAGACACAAAGGCCCACCAAAGAAAAAGCAAAAACTATGCGGATCCCAAAGCAAAAAGATGCAATGCATCTAAAAGAAACATCCACAATGGCATCCAAAATTGCAAATCCAACTACCACTTATTCTTCTTCTCCATCTCCTACATCTCTTTTGTGTCCTTATGTCCCAAGATCTATCCTTATGTCCTTATGTACCCTCCACATCCCATCCACTTCATCCACCCCCCTCGCAACATGTGCCAATGTTGGTCCTAACAACATCCCCCTATCTTGCTCACTTTCCATCATTCTATCCAAACTCTTTCTATCATCCTATCTCTCATCCCATGCATATCTCCCATCTCATCCATGCCTTTGCATAATCCCACCATCCTAATGAGGCTGTACCAACATCTAGTCAACAAAAAAAGTTAGAAAAATCCATAAAAATTGGAAAAAATCAAGAAAAATGTCAAAAAATAAAAGAGAAAAAGAAAAAAAAATTGGCCAATGGTGAAAACTTGACAATTCAAGCACCTTGGGAAAGTACCATGATGAAAACCTAACAAATAGGCATCATGCGTAATCCCTCCATCCAGTTCCTCTCTGTAATAGGGGGCAATTTCCTTCTAGCACATCCTATCCAACATCTCCTTCATCCCATTTTGTCTCTTACCTCTGCCATCCTCCTTTGGATCTTGATACAAGAAATAGAGACCACCCAGTATGCATGCTTTTGGGCACCTTTCTACATCCATTTACCCATTACCAATCTTCATCCACCAATTATCTTAGCTTCCATCTACCTTCCTCAGCCTCTTGTCATCTTATCTTCCATCCTATCATACCCCCTCCTAATGCCTCTGAATGCATGAAACTATCCTAAGAAGGGGCATCTTATTCCTTGGTGACATATTCCTTCGAGACCTTCTTCCATGTATATCTTCCATCTCCCAATCCTTATCTTCCTCTATCCAAATCCCTCAACATTATTCCATCCAAATCCTTGCATCCTCTATCCACATCCTTTAGTTAATCCTCTATCCAAATCCTTCAACATTTCCTCTATCCACATCCTAAGCATTCCTCTATCCAAAATCCTAAGCATCCTCATCCCTGAGCAATTCCCCTATCCAAATCCTCAGCAATCCTCTATCCAATCCTTAGCAATCATAAGTAGTTCCTCCATTCTAATCCTCTAAGAATTTTTCTCCATCAACATCCCTCATCAATTCCTCTATCCAAATCCTAATCATTCCTCTATCTGCATCCCTCAGCATTTCCTCCATCTTTCCATCACCTGGTACTTCCCTTTTCATTAGTATCTAGCTCTAGGCTATCCCCATGCAATCCAATGTCATTCATCCATATATTGATTCTCCCAACAATCTTCCAACATCTTCAAATCCTCTCCATATCTTACAGCTATCAAACATCCAACATCAAAATTAACTTGTCCAATCCCATCCTTGGTCTTTTTCCTAGTCCTGGTTGCAAGCCTTGATCTCAATCCAATCATCATAATTGGAATGAGTCCTTCCCAAACCCATGTCATTTTAGGAGACATCATCCATCATCACCCTATCCACCATCAGTCCATCTTGGATTTCTAGCCCATTTGGAGCATCATATTGCATATATTTGCAGCTTTAGCTTCATCCCTAGATCCCTTTTGCATTCCATCTTGAGTCTTGTCCCTAGCATCTATCATTTCTCCACCTAAGCTCATTTTTGCATATGTGTCTTTAGGTCTCATCCTCTATGTTGTTATCCCTTGTGTTGTCATGACCTATCCAACTAAGTGCTTCAACAATCATCCCTTGGTCCTTTTGAGGTTTGAGTTTCTTACCTACCTCTTGTCATAGGAATCCTTATCTAGTTATCCACCATCCTCTTCATGTCATATCCTTTGAGTTTCTTTAATCCTTATCCTAAATCAGAATCATCCCAACACTACCCTTTGACTAAGAATTATCTAGGGCATCTTGTACTTGTCTTTGTAGGTCTCATCATCTTGAGCAAGGGATTGGCATACACTGGCAAGGATCATGTCTTCCATAGATCAATAGTCTATCTTAGGTTTAAAATCCTATCCTCTTTGATCCTACATCAGGAAGAAACAACTCATTCCTAAAACTTAGTAATCATCCACCATCCTCCACCATTAATCCTTATCAAATCTAATCAATCCTCATCCATCATCCTACCTATGGAAAAAGGTTTGTGAGATACTTGTTATTTTATTTGTTCCTTTGGATCTTTTGTTTATCTTTTGGGCTCCCCTTTTTACTATATCCTTGCATCCTGTTATACATATCCTTATCATTCTCGCAACAACATTTGATCAGATAACTTGTCCCACCCAGCCTCATACTTGAGCAAAATATTTTGTCAACTATCCTTGATCACATGATTATCCTTGATTCATCATTTGCCAACAACACAATGTTCCCCTCATAAAATGGGTCCTTGCAGGATGTATCCTTCCTCATGTCTGACCTAATCCTCCATCATCAATCAAAATAGGTCAGTGTAGGATGTATCCTTCCTCATGTTCTAACCTAATCTCTCCCCATCAGTCCATCAATCTTTCTCATTGGCAAAGGATGTCTTTTGGAGTTATCATTTTGGTCTTGGATTTTTTCCTTTGTATCTTGTGTATCTTTTACAGCTTCTCATTGTTCCTCTCCTCAAAGTTTCCATGATCCTTTATATCATGGTGCACTACAAATGAGGACACTCAGAGGCAAGTCTTTTGATCATCTTTCTGCTTGCACGTCAGTCATCTATTTTTGGTTTCCTCAGCATCGTTTCCACCATGCCTCCTCTGGGTTTCATGTGTGATGTTGAGGCAACCCTTTGCGTGCTTGTTTTTGTGTCAATCCTATGCAACATTGGTGACAAGGCCTTGAGTTCCCAGTAACCTTGGAAGGTCTCTAGCATTGCTATATCAAACTAGGTTGTGCTCTAAAAAATATCCAACACAATGAGCTCCCCAAATCCTGATCCTTGCATATAGATTAATCATCATGCATCCTGTATTTAGTGTCATATTGCATTCATACATCTTTGCTCTTGGAAGGTTTTGTTTTTATCCTCCTTCCCATCTCCTCCTTCCCGCTTGCATCCTTTTCAAGAAAATTCCCCAAAGTTTCCTCTTTGCATTATTTTTTCGAGGGGGCACAACCCCTATTCTTCTATTCTAGCCTGGGGCATCTTATTTTCTTGTCTTTGACGCTATGCCACTTGCGGCATCACATCAAAGAGGGGAAAAATGTAGACATCTAAAATCCCTTTGCTAAATAAAAAAAATTTATTTTGCGAAAATCCCTGATGATGTCATCATTAATTAATTAATTATTATGTCATTATTCTCTCCTATTTTAATTAAAAATATTTAATTAAAAGATCCCTGCCAGAAATATTTAAATCCAATTTAAATATTTAATCCCCTATTTATTAAATTACTATTTAATAAATAAAGTCACAATCCTTAAATAAATTTATTTATTTATTTAATCCTCAAAACCCTAGAATCTTCTAGAAATCCCTAAACGTATCTACCCATCCATAACTACTCCCTAACCTAGCTTAGGGAGGGATTCCTAACCCTCTTAGGCTAATCCAACCTCTTTGAATTTGAGTCAACCCTCATAATAGACTTTGTAAGAGTCATTAATAGCCCTCTTACACCCTCATTTATGGCTCTTACAACCATAAATGAGAGCCCATGACCCTTGTTCCACCTTGGTCCCCTAAGCACACTTCCCAAGTGTTGCTCACACATGTGTGAGCAAGCCTTGGGGCATTCAACCATGAATTTAATCCATCCTTCCTATCCCAAACCCTTAGGAAAATCCTATAAATACCCTCACTTCCAAGAGAAAATTAGTAGCTTAGTTTTTATCATTCCATGCATTGTTACCATGTCAATTTAGATCTAGATCATCTTAGCATATCTCCTAATTGTTAGATTTACTTATCTTTCATGCTTTTAGCTCATCTTAGCATAGCTTAATGAATTAAATTAGTTCATTTTCAAGCTTTTCATATCATTTTCATCGTATCATATCCATCTTTCAGTTAAAATCAACTTAGCATAGCATTCATCATCTCAAATCTACATCTGGCTTCATTTAGACCCTCAAAATCATAGGGGAAAAATAGGTGTTCCATACATGGTTTTGTGCCATTATGGGGTATCCATGATTCCTAAATGATCCTAATCCTTCCTAAACAACATTTGGGGCATTCTCATTGTGCTCCGCGAGCACACCCACATCCCTCCTATATGAGAAAATCAAACGTGACATGGTGCTCCCATTTAAGCTCAATTTGAGGTGTCTTGTGAATATTTTTCTATATGTTTGGTATATGCTACTTCTAACTAATGTTTGATTGTCTACGCATGTTTTGAACATGTTAGGTTCACATTGATCACGTGACCATTATGGAAAATGGAAGGAACATTGGAATACGAAAATAGAATATTGTTGTAAGAAGGAATGGATGAAGGTTGTGAAAAACATAGAACACTTGAAGGAGGAGGAATAATAGGATTAGGAATGATTCCAAGAATAACATGAATAGGGCTAGTGTTTTAAATGGATGTATTCATAAGAGGTGGAGCATAAGTAGAAACACTGGATAAAGAGGTAGGAATAGGAATTGATGTCGAAGGACTAACATGAGGTTGAGTTAAAATTAGACCTTGAGAACAATCCTCAATAGGTTTAAAATTACTATCAACAAGATGGGAAATAGTTCTTAAGTAGTTAATATCATGTTCATCATTATGAATCAATTTCTTTAAACCTTCAAATAGAGAAATAGCTTTCATATTATAATTATCTTGACTTATCCATTGCTCAAATTTGTCAAAGTCATGGGAAATAGTTTTCACTTGGGTAGGAGGAACTCTTAAAGACTCCTCTTCATCATGAGAAGAGTGGAAAGAAGGATTCATTATAAATTTCATTAGTAGGCATGTGTGTCTCATCACAATTCCTAAGAATTAAAAAGGACTCAGGATCAAAGGAACCCATAAGGCTATGAATTCTCCTAACATGAATTCTATAGGTAGAACTCAATGTTATAACACTCATGCACAAGAGAAAGAAAAGATAAATATATAAATTACAAATATGGAATCTGATAAAGATATGGAAATATTCATTAAACTTAGGCATCATCAATTGAATTTCTCATAAAATCTAATTAATAGTACATGAAACTATGAAAAGTGATGATCCAATAATCATCAAGGGGATCTAACACCAAAATAAAAATGGAAATGTTATGTGTTAGGCTCACCAAAATGTACAGAAGAAAATAGCGAAGAAGGATATATGAGGGACTTGTCCATCTTTTCCTAATGCATAATCAGAAGGAAGATGACCCAATATGCTCAAGTAGGACTTAAGCACTAAGGTGAGTGCAATGAAACTTTTATATCATGATTAAGATGATATGAATTTAGGGAAATGATCTAATGATGCAAGATAGATGACTAAATAAGATAAATTAGATAGTTTTAGGAAAATATAGAAAAATAAAAACAACCAAACAACTATAGTGACCTAAAATAGAAACTAGGGAATTGTACTAACCTATAAACTAAATCTAAAGGTGTTCTAAAAGGGAAAAAATTCCCTAGGAATTTTTTCTTGAGAACAAGAAGTATAGGGCATTCTATTGCTAGGAGTTTTGCCTAGAATTTCAACTATAATTCTCACAGATCCTGGTCTTTTTGAAAAAAGTTCTAACAATTATGCCACTTGTACTTACAAATATAAAACAAGGGAAAATGTTATATAAAGGGGTTTTCCTTTTTCAAACCCCTATAAAGTAATCAACCTTGAAAATGAAATAAGATTACAGAAAGGAAAGTTAATATAGATGTAACTATTAGATATACCTTACAAATACCTTCCTGAATGGATATTGAGATGACATATATTCATGAAGATGATTGAAATGTATTTGTTTACCTTAGAATGTATAAAGGAACCAAATATGCCCTTAGAAATGCATAGATATATGAATGTCACTCCCATATATTCAATGTTGTTATGATTGATTGAACACTTTCTATAAAAGAATGGATGATAATGGACAATGGATCTTCCTTCTTTCTTGAGAACTCCTCTACTTGGCCATCATGGGAGAGAATCTACCTATAATGGAGATTATTTTCCTTCAAATTCCTTGGATTCTTGGATTGGATGTTTTCCTTCAAATCTTGAATTCACTAAATCACTTGAACGCAAAAAACTTGAGTGTAGATTTCATATAAAAAAATGAGGTGAGATAGGGTGTTTATATACGTCATCACACATTTCAAGATTCAAAATTAAGCTAGGCCAACTACAGGATCTAATTTTCCACCAAACTACTACAATGGGGCTCTGATTCAAATTTGGGCCCAATCCCGAGGGAAAAAAATACCCTGGGAATTTTATTCCTAGGAAAAAGACATCTTGGGTGTTTTGTTCCAAGGAGAGAGAACCAAAATTTGAAAAGAAAGTTTGGAAGGTAGGGTAGATGCTAGATCATAGGGAAATAAATAGCTAGATCAAGCATAACAAACATAAAATCTCAAAATTTCCAAAATGGGGTCTAATTGAGCATCTACTTATGGGTGCTAACTTTTTAGGACTACACACACACACACACATAGAATGAGAATATAGTATATAGGTCTGAAAGAATACCAAAACATCAAGTTCCTATAATTATTGTAATACCCCTCCAACCCTAACATGTCTTTGATGTTTCCTTTTTGAGTTTAGGGAATGTTGTAGAAACTTTTATGTTTCTTTTGTTACTGATGTAAGTATGAATCTTCCTGATGTGCTGATAATTAGTGTAGACACTCAAAAATGGGCAAGTGCTTTTAAATTGCAATAATCTTCAAAATGCACTATTTCAATAAAAAAAGGAA
This sequence comes from Chamaecyparis obtusa, assembly GCA_027943335.1. Taxonomy (NCBI): domain Eukaryota; kingdom Viridiplantae; phylum Streptophyta; class Pinopsida; order Cupressales; family Cupressaceae; genus Chamaecyparis; species Chamaecyparis obtusa. The sequence goes on along the minus strand of BSBK01006683.1, from coordinate 65,769 downwards.
CAAATAAAAATGGACATAATTAAATCAAATTGGACAAAAATAATTAAAGCAAAGGAAAAATCAAATAATGATGTTGAATAGTTAAATCAAAGCTTAAAGGGGTGAAAAACACTACATAATTGATTTTAATCAATTAATTGTATAGTTGTTTAATCAAAAATCAAAATGAACCTATTCCCTTACATGGCTAAATTTAATTAATTAATTGAATTTAATTAATCCTAATATCTTTCAACAAAGTTGAGCAACCAATGAGAATTGAGGAAAAAAAGACATAAATCACTCAAAAAGGATGAATCTCAATCACTCATTCTAAAGTTTCAATCTCATCCATTCAATCTTGTCCTTTTGTCCAAAGCTTTGAGACAAACCTTTAAATTGTCCTCCCATTTATGAACAAAGCAAAGTATTTGACTCAACCAAGGGTTAATCATGATTACTTCACTCCACCCCCTACCCTTGGAAATTTACTATAAATATGAAGCATTTTGAGAGCAATTTCCATCTTAAAAATTCATTTGCAAAGAATTGTTATTATAGGCAATTGAAGAGCATTCTAAGAGCATTTAGATAAATTTGCATATCTTTGTATCAATTTGAGCTAGAATAAACATTGTAGAAGCATTATAGTAGCATACATTTTCCTTTTAGAAGTGTCACTAGTGGAGATTGAGCTAAGAGCTTCACTTACCACATCTTTCTAGAGAACCATGAGATGCTATAGATCTTAGTTTCAATTTTAATTAGATTTTTATTGTATTTACTTTGAGTTGTTACTAATTTGATCTTAATTTCATGAAGGTGATTATCATCATCACACAAATGGCGCCCACTATGGGGCTCTAGGCCTCATTTTATCATTTTGATCATATATTGCATGCTTGTATTGTCACTTTTCCATGAATATTTTGCAGAAAATAGGTGAACTCACACGTACAGAAGATTCACTCATGCTTACAGTCATTCTGATAATGCTTATGATCTCTATTCTGACACCTGTTAGTTGATGACTTACACCTGGCCTATCATTTCTATTATGTCTTAATTTCTCTATAGTCGCTTGCAAATCGAAAGCTCACGCCTATGAGATAAATTGTTTAGCCTTTGTGCCTAAAGTCACACCTGTGACTCAAGAAGTATCACTTATCTGCTATCTGTTGTCGCTTGTGATCAGGTTTTGATCCATAATTTACCAAAATAGTCACGCTTTCTATCGACTATTTTACACTTACTGTTGTTAAATTGTCTCTTAAGATCAATCATTTTTCATAATTTTCAATTCAATTCAAGATTTTCAATAAATTGTTTACGCCTGAGTAATTTTTAGTGTCGCTTGTGTCATTGGAAAGTGTCGCTTGTTGTCATTAAAGTTATGCCTGCTAACAATTTGTTCACACGTATTAGCTGGACAATGTCGCTTGCTATCTGTTATCTTTATTTGTTGTTAAATTGATCAAATCATTTATCTAACTCTTTGTTTGCATGATTTGACTATAAATGAGCAGGCACAAAAAGGTCCAGAAGCCAAAAAATAGGTTTAATCAAGAACGAAAGGTGTTAGCAAAGAGGATCAAGAAGGAAAACATTGCACACATTAAGGCTGTTCTTGAGACAACACAAGAGGAGGAAAATCTGGTATTCTAGAATTATCTTGCAATTATTGAAGCTTACAAAAATGAAATTTGTTTTTCTCAATTGGATTTTTAGCCCTTAGTTCAAGTTTTTCTTTAAAAATTTACAAATAAGGTGCCTAAAGTTCATACATAATTCTTTGCTTCATCAATTTCAATTTGGTTTCCCCTCATAGTGTTTGTTGGTGTTGACTAACTTGCTGGTGGACAAACATACTTGGAAGGAGCTGTTGCCAAGGTAAGGATAAAAATAATGAAATCACTTAAAAATGCCCCTAACTTCGGTTAGCTACAAGGAAAAGGTAAGCCTCAACTAGTCAATATTTTCCCTTAACTTGTGGCATTGATGCATTTCAAGAATCTAGTAATTAAGAAGGATTAATGAATTGAGCACATAAAATCAAAGCCCCTTGTTTGTGGAAGAGAGTAGAAATACTCAAATCCCTATAGTTAGTGGGTGAAATCAATTGAACATTGCTAATTGTGTTTGGGGACTAAAGGAAAGGTTAGGGATATGCTCTTCACCTTTCAATGAACCAAATTCCCAAAAGATTGACCTTAATTCCATTTTCCTTACTTTGAATGAACATGCTAGAGAATTAGCGGGCTCGCCTCCCAAGTTTTTCTTAACAAGGCCGGTGAAAGGGACAACCCAAAGTGGGATACACTCGCTTTTGCTGTGGGAATCCAACCCACTATAAAACAAAATGCATGCATCCTTAATGGGTTGTGTGACAAATAGATTTAAATTTTTTTGAACTTCCTCTAGTAGTCCTCACAGATTGTACCAAATCATATTTTTATGATGTGGGAAGCCCCTTAACATACTTGTGGGATGAAAGTTTAAGATCTATTTGAACGTAATCCATAATAAATCCTTGATAAAGTAGCAAGACCACCTTTTAGAGCCAAAATGTTAAGAGCCAAATTTGACTTTAGCTAGGCTGCTTGGAATTCTTTCTTGTGTTATACTTGTGGAAATGATCGAGAATATACACACTAGAGTGTTTTAGGGACACGATAAAAATTTGATGTGTGTGTTGTGATTGTGTTCTATTTTCAAATAAGAAAATTTCATAAGACCTAATCTTAAACATTTTAAAAAATTGAAAATTTTACAAAATGGTCAGAAAAGTACCACCTATGCACAAAACAATACCGCCTATCAGAGGCAAAGTCATGCCTGTGACTTTTATGAATATGCGTATCAACAAGGAAGTCACACCTATCACCTATTGAATCATGCCTATTAAAATTGGAAAACCACTTATCAATAGCAAAGTGTCACCTGCATACCTGTAGTGTGCTGCCTAGTTCAATACCAGTTCACACGTACAAATATTTCAGTCATGCCTACGCTCAGGCTAGTGATGCCTAGAAACACCAAAGGGAAAATAGAGAGTATTTACCGAGGGGGTTAGAAAAATTTGATCACATATTTAGATACCCTTTTTGGTGTTCTTACTGTTCCAACATTCGGCCCAGTCATAAATCATGTTCTACATAATTTTTGTAAATTTCACAAGGATTTGACCACGGGCAATATTGACTCTTATTTGTTAGAGTAGTCATATTATAGCTAATAATTAATTTATTTAATTATTAGTCTATTATTCTCTACACTTAAGTTAGACTTAGGCATCTTATTATTCTTTAGGGTTTTCCCTTTTAGGGTTTTGTGATTCCTTTTATAAGGATTCACCTCTTTGTATTTCTTAAGAGAATTAGAAGATCATATTGTAATATTGTGCATATGATGTCTCTAGCTTTTTGGCCTCCATAATTTTCTTGCTTTCTGTTCTTTGTTTCTTCCATGTGACAGGGTTATGCATGCAGGTGTTCTTGGGAGATTAGTCTTTCACCTAATCTAACATGGTATCAGAGCCATCTTGCTGCTCGCTATTCGTGTCTTGTTGAAGTGATTCAGAAGCAAGAGGGTTTCAAAAAATTTTAGTTCTGGTATTCTCTGCAGGACGTTATTTTTTGTTTATTTTTTGCTTGAAAAAAGAAAAATAAAATTTTGAGGTATTTTGAGCAAAAACGGACATCGCCATTGCGTCCAGAAGGCCCAAAAACCCTAGAATCTATATAAAATTTGTCCATTTTAGACACTTTTGCAATTTGAGGCAAAATTTTTTAGGTACCAGGCCGTACGGCCTGGCACGCGAATCAAGATGGTGATTTTTTTTCAAAAAAATTTAAAATTTTTTTTTGAGGGGTGGCCACCCAAGCACCGCCCAGCGGCCACCCGGGCGCCACCCCGCGGCCTCCACAGAGCCGCTACCCTCTGCAGAGCCACCGCGGCCCCGCGGCCCTTCCGCCCCAACACCGCTCGTGGCTCCGCCGCCCTCCGCCGCCCACCAGCCCAGCTCCACCCGCAGCCCCGCCGTAGTCCACCACTCACCGCCCGCCTGCAGCCCCGCCTCCGCTGCTCCGCCGGACTGCTGGTCCTATGGGGGACCAGCCCTTGGCCCCCAGCGCCTAGCGCCAGCCCCCTAGTCCCCACGTGACCAGGGGCTTACTGATTCAGCCCCCAGGCCCCCTGCTGACGTCAGTATGACATCAGCAGACATGCGTTTTAAAAAATTTTTAAAAAAACTTGCATGTTTTTTTAGGGCTCTATTTTTAGGAGTAATTGGGCTTTTTTTGCAATATCTTGAGCATACGGAGGTCTTTTTTGGACTTCTTTATATCGTCGGAAAGCTCTTTCTGATTATGGAGGTTAGAGTTCTTGGATCTATTATTTTGATAGTGGTTTTTTTGTCAAATGTGATATTTATTTTTTGCCTTCTGGGAGCCATATCTCGCTCATTCGGACTCATTTTTGGGCTCAGCATATATCGTTGGAAAGCTGGTTCTGTGAGTTATTCAGTTGCAGGGGTCTTTTATCTAGATTCTACTCCAGGTTTTCTCTCCTCTGAGTTTTGCACTTTCACACTCTGGCAGATTACTTGGGTTCTACAGGTCCTGGGATCTCTTCTTCTGTTCTTTTGGCTCACTCTTCTTTCTGACTTCTGAGCATTGTATGCTTCTCTTTTGTAGCATTTCTTTTTTGTAAACACACTGAGATAAAGTGCCTGCTTTTGCATATCTGGGATCTTGTACTCCTTATATTTGTTTGTACTCGCACTCAGTTATAAAGTGCCATGGGGGGTTATGATGTTTTGCCTTTTGTGCTCATCCACCTTTGTCAAGTGAGTGTACCTTCCATGACATTAGCCCATGCTGTGTGTCTGTGACACCGCCCTTTATCCTGTGCTTATACTTCTATTGCACTGTTGGTGTTACTGATTCTTCTTCTTGCAGATGTTTCTGGCATTGCATTTCAGTGTTCCTGTCACCCCTCTCCCTATTCAGCATTATGGGGGGGGTTCACCTGTTGGTTCTATTGCTTCCTTGGTTCGATTGAGTGATCTATGTATACAGTTTTTGTTCCTATGTACTAGGCGGATGCAGTGGCTAGGCACCTATGCATTTCGGTGAGATGGATCATCTACTATATAGACACTCATTCATTCCTACTTTTGGAGGCCACCTCTTCGATTGATCAGCTCTTCAAAATTTATCTTCTCTACCTGGTCATGCACTATTTCAGTGGGGGTTCCAGCAGTTTCTTCTGACAGTGTTTGCAGCTTCATGCTTCAAAGATGCTTCATGCTCTTTCTTGTTCCTTTCTTTGGGACATTCCCTAGATTGGAGGCTTTGTTTCCTTCACCTAGTTTATTTCTTGTACTTGGGTACCTGATCAGGCCTTGTTGCCAGGACCCATTGCTCTTTCATGCATTTTTGTTTTCATGCATCTTTTAGTCCTTAGTTGTTTAGCTTCTCCCTAAGTTACACTTAAGGGGGGGGTGTTAGAGTAGTCATATTATAGCTAATAATTAATTTATTTAATTATTAGTCTATTATTCTCTACACTTAAGTTAGACTTAGGCATCTTATTATTCTTTAGGGTTTTCCCTTTTAGGGTTTTGTGATTCTTTTTATAAGGATTCACCTCTTTGTATTTCTTAAGAGAATTAGAAGATCATATTGTAATATTGTGCATATGATGTCTCTGGCTTTTTGGCCTCCATGATTTTCTTGCTTTCTGTTCTTTGCTTCTTCCATGTGACAGGGTTATGTATGCAGGTGTTCTTGGGAGATTAGCCTTTCACCTAATCTAACATTATTCTCCAAGGTTCATGCCTACTTTTACTAGATCCTACTATGTCAAGCAAACCTTGCAAGAAGATGAGACTTATTTGAGGCAAGAGCTCCCTTACCCAGGTGATGATTCTACCACTCCAAGAGTACCCCAAAAATCACCCAAACAAGAAGTGGAAGACAACATGATGTACTACGGTGGCTTGGGTAATAATAGAAATAGTGACATCGACCCAAACAACTAAGGTGATGCAAATAATGGAGGTATTGACATGAATAATCAAGTTAATACCAATAGTGGAGGGATAGATCAAAACACTCAAGGAATTGATACCACTCACCAAAGAACTAATACCGAACCAACTGTCATTGATGCAACTGATGACAAGGTTGATGAAGCCATTCAGTTCCCTTATTTCATAAGACTCATGGAAAAAGAAATGGCAAGAGATAAAGAGAAGTATTTCATGGACCTAGCCCAAGCAGGTCTTAAGCTTCCCTGAGATTATGATGTGAATCAACTTAAACCACCTAAAGTTGAAGAGAGTAACATTGACATCATGAACAAGTAGTTTAAGATATTCCAAATGCAACTAGATACAATCAAGCAAAGCGGGGCTCCTAAACCCTTTTCTATCGAAGCATTGTGTCCATTCCTATTTGATAAAAGTCTAGTAATGGCACCATTCCCGATCAATGTAGTGTTTCCCAAGTATGAAAAGTATGAAGGAATTTCAGATCCACAAGATCACTTACGGGAGTTTTGTGCATTGAGCTTAGAGTTCATGCACGATACCACCTATTTAATGAGACTATTCCCAAGAGGCTTAGGAGGTATAGCCATGGAGTGGTTTTCTAAGTTACCATTCGGCATAAAAACCTTTGAAGAATTAGCTTCAAAATTTGTGGCCTGTTACTCATACAACATCAAGCATGAGGTCATGATGATAACATTGTGTAATACTAAACAAAAGGATGGAGAAGCATTCCTCACTTTCTTACAAAGGTGGAGGACAATATTTGCTAGGTATCCTAGTAGTGTGCCCAAAAAGGAGAAGATGGATATATTCATTAATAGTTTGAGCAATGAGATGAACTACCTATTGAGAATGCAATGCCCAAAGACATTCCAAGACCTCATAGAGAATGGAGTAACAACAGAAGAAGTGTTGGTTAAGAGTGGAGAATTGAAATAGTATAATGATAACAAGAATAAATCCAACAACAATAACTCCAATAATAACAACAATCAGAATAATAATTGGTCCAATAGCTATAATCAGTATGGATTGAAGAATAATAAAAAGGGGGTAGTCAATGACGGGGTTATGGATTCTAGTGATTTGAAGGTGACTCCATTTTCACTTACAAGAATACCTAATCAGGTGAATAATGCAAACCAGACTTCCAACACACCTTCCAACAATAATGCTAATAGTGGCAACCAAGGAAATAATCAAAGGAGTAACAAATTTGATAAATTCTTGGTACCATCTCCTTAGAGGAACTTCACACCTTTCGGTGAACCCCTCAAAAAAGCATTAAAGATGCTCATGGCTAACAACATCATTAATCTACCTAGCATTTAGCCTTATGAGCCGCACAACAAGCCTAGCTGGTGGAGTGCAAATAGCCATTGTGAATACCATAGAATTCAAGGGCACATGACAAATGAGTACTTGCAGCTAAAGAATGTGGTGCAAGAATTAATCGATAGTGGCATGATCACCATTGATGAACCTCAAAGTAATGAAGACCACATGGCTTTCAAACAACCCTTCTATAAACATGACAAAGGGGAATCATCCAGTGGCAAGAAACAAAGCAGTAACAACATCAATTTTGCACCACCCTATGATAATGTTGTGAATGCTATAGTGATCAAAGAATAGCCCCAAAAAGAGACATCCAATGTTATCACTAGGGGGAAGACTTCAAGAATTATGCTACAAGGGGTTGATCCTAAACCTGTTATCCCTCCGTAGTCCAACATTGTGATCAAGTAACCTCCTACAGCAGAAAAACTGTATAGCTTGGTAGATCAACTACAAGAACTCCAGCACAAATCTCCATCTTGGAGCTGTTAAAGCTATCTCCCAACCATAAGGAAATTTTAGAGAAAGCTATAGTAGAGATGAATGTTCCTACTAACTTAGAAGATGGGAAGTTTCAAAACATGGTAGGTCATCTCATTGCACCTCATTGCCTTTCATTTTTAGACCAAGATGACATGTCTATTACTCATCCCCAAAATCTACCATTGCATATAGAGGTCTTGATTGAATGACATATAGTCAAAAGATCTCTCATAGATGGGGGAGCTTGCCGTAACATCTGCATGTTGAGTCTTGTCAAATCCCTAGGGTTATCTGAGTCTTGCATCAACCCTATGAAAAGGATCACCATAAAGGCCTATGATGAAGCTGAAAGAGCCTCCAAAAGCATGATCATATTTCCCATTGAAGCGGGACCTATCAGAAAGGACACAAATTCCAAGTATTGGACATGAAGCTAACTTATAATATTTTATTAGGGAGACCATGGATTGACGAGATGCAATCAGTTCCATCCATGTACTACCAATGCATCAAATTTTTGTACATGGGTGAAGAAATCACAGTTAGAGGGGACTCAAATCCATTCTGATATTGCAATGCACTTAAGCCCCTTCATGAACTATTCATTCCCCATAATCGAGAAGAAATTATCCAAAGAGCCACCATTGAAGATATCAAAATGGATGATCCCATGATAACATTAAGTGCTACTTCAAACCCTTCTCAAGCTATCTCAACGACATCAACTAAGGGAAAGGAGAAAGTGAGCTACGAGAGTCCAACTCCAAATGAAGATTCAGATCAAGCACTTAAATCAGAGATAGTACTTTACAAACCCACCAGAGAAGAAAAGTATAAAGCTAAAAAGGATAACTATGAAAAAATGAGTGAGATGATGGATACATTTGAAAAACAATGTAAAATCAGGTCCAAAGGAGTAGGGGAATACTCTATTTTATTATTTGACTTTCCCACATCTCCAAGAACACATGGGAAACCATCAAAAGAACACCTACCTCATAAGTATAACTCTTACTTTGTAAGAGAAAGTGACAAAGAACATTTGAGAAGGAGGAAGATGAAGTCCTTCAATGGCTCTATCATGATGAAGATGACATCTCAAGTACTCCCATAGAAAGAATCCATCATATTAACATTCAAACTAATCAATATGGGAAAGGATTTGAGATAATGAAAAAAATGGGATACAAGGGAAGATGACCCTTAGGCTGAAGAAATAGAGGTTTACTAGAACCCATTGAACTTTCTTGGAGGGAAAAAGAAGAAAGATTAGGGGTAGGCTACCAATACAAAGGAGAAAGCTCCAGCCCAATGCAGGATTCATATCCTCAAGTGAACACATTAGAATCTAATGTAGATAGTGATGACTCCTGAGATTATGAATGGGATACCTTATCTGATGAATCATGCTAGGATAAAGAAGTAGTCACCATACATACTTATGCTAAGGTTCCAAAGCAACAAGTTCCAAGGCATGAAGAACCCATCATACTAGAACTCAATATAGGACAAGCATCTGTTAATCAACCATGGATAGAGGACTTTTGGGACCCCTTAGAGGAAGATGATTAGAAATGTTAGGATTAATTTGCAGGTTGTATTTCCCATGTTATTTCCCATAGAAGTCATTGAGGACTCAAGTGAAGAGGACTTTGGTCCTTCTTCCAAGGACCATCTTGAGGAAGCTCACATTATAGATCTAAATGATACAATGTATGAACCCTCCAATGAAGTCATGTCCATAAACCCAATTGATGATACCTTGCCAAATGAAACCTTATCCTTGATAAACCCTGACCTTATTGATTGGGACCTAAACAAACCAAGTGACTTACTCTATTTCCAAAATGACCAAGCAATGAACCAATATCTTAATGTGGTTGAGCCCTCTTTCACCAATGAATTCAAACCAAACATGATAGAAGCAGCGGGGGTCCAATCTCTTAGTCCAAAGAAAAAAATGAAAAAAAATTAAAAAATGAAAAGTTCTAGTGTTGAAAACCACTATGTGGCAGGACTAGAACCAAAAAAAGTAAAGATAAAGGATGTTTCCTATGGTGAAAACCCAACTATGGCACCAAAGGAAGAGAGATTGGATACCCTACCCGAGCATGAGGAAGAAAGGTCACCTATTCTCATAGAACCGATAGAAAAGGTCAACATTGGGACAAAATTGGATCCAAAATTTATACACTTGGCCACATCACTTACACCTTTAGAAAGAAAGGATTTCATTAAGTTCTTCCAAGAACAACAAGTGAATTTTGCATGGTACTATGCCGACATGCCCGAATTGGATCCTGACTTCATTATGCACCATTTGAATGTCAAACCAGGGGTTAAGCCCATCAAGAAAAAGTTGAGAAAAATGCACCCACATATAGCTCTCTTAGTCAAGGCAGAATTAGAAAAATTGTTGAAAGTGGGATTTATAAGAGCAATAGCCTATGCTAAATGGATATCTAATATTGTACCGGTCACCAAGCATGACAAATCCATTCGTGTATGCATGGATTTTTGAGACTTGAATCTGGCATGTCCTAAGGATGACTTCCCACTTCTGAGCATTGATGCAATAGTCAACTTGATAGCAGGTCACTCCATGTACTCATTAATGGATGGTTTCAACGGATATAATCAGATAAAAATTTCACCTGAAGACCAAGAGAATACAACCTTTACATGTCCTTGGGGTACCTTTTGTTGGAACGTCATGCCCTTTGGCCTTAAAAATGTCAGAGCCACATATCAAAGGGCAATGACAACTATCTTTCATGATATGATGCACACATTTCTAGAAGATTATGTGGATGACATATTGGCAAAATCACACAAAAGAGAAGATCACCTAAAAATTTTGAAAAATATATTCACCCGGTTGGAACAATTTAAAGTGAGGCTTAATCCAAAAAAATGTGCCTTTGGTGTCCAATCTGACAAATTGTTAGGCTATATAGTTTCAACGAAAGGAATTGAAGTGGATCCAGAAGAAGTACAAGAAATAATGGATATGAAAATTCCAAAGAACATAAGTCAAATGAGGTCTCTCCAAGGCAAAATATAATCCATAAGAAGGTTCATTTCTCAATTGGCCAAAAAATGCCATTCATTCACAAGGTTGCTACCCAAAGATACTATTTTCATGTGGGATGAAGAATGTGACCAAGCCTTCACTTTATTGAAGACTTATCTAATAAATCCACCTATCCTAATGGCACCAATCAAGGGAAAACCATTGCTGCTGTACATATCCACTACCGAAAGGTCTCTACGAGTGCTTTTGGTGCAAGAAGATGAGCAGGGAAAAGAAAGAGCAATCTACTATTTGAGTAGGACATTGATCAAATATGAACTTAACTATACATTTATGGAAAGGGCTTGTCTAGCAGTTGTCTTTGTATCTCAAAAATTGAGACATTATATGTTGATGCACAAGGTGAAACTAATTGCCAAAATTGATCCTCTAAAGTATTTGCTAAGCAAAACTGCCTTAATGGGTAGGATAGAAAAATGGGTCATGATATTTAGTGAGTTCGACATTGAGTATGTGGATAGGAAGGCAATAAAAGGACAAGTGATAGTAGATCACTTAGCTAAAAATCCATTGACTTCTACACAAACCATTCAAGTGGAATTTTTGGATTCCACCATTGTAAACATAGAAGCAAAGACATGGAAGTTATACTTTGACGGATCATATACACAAGGAGGTTCTGGCGCCGGCATATTATTGATTACCCCTCAAGGGTACAATATTCCCAATTCCTACAAACTGTTGTTCCCATGTACAAACAATATAGTAGAATATGAGGCTTTAGTCATTGGCATCAAGATGGCTTTAGAATGGAACATCACAGAGCTACAAGGATATGGAGATTCTCAACTAATAATCAATCAAGTCAATGATGAATACAATACCCAGGATGACAAATTAATGCCATAAGAGGCTATGATTGATGCTTGGAAGAAGTACTTTGCCTTGATCACTTTTGAGCAAATTCTGAGAGAGAAAAATAGAGCAGTTGATGCAATGACCACCTTGGCTTTCTTATTACAAAAACTAGATCAGAATGAGAAGTACGAGTTCTTGGTGGAAGAGTTGGTGAGACCGGCATTTGACCTTCCTGAAACCCAAATTGTTTCCCTACTTAATGGACATGACTCACCTTGGTATGGCCCTATCTATACATATCTCAAAGACCAAGTGTTACCTTTAGACCAATCCCGAGCCCAAAAATGAAATTTCATACGCCAATCAGCCCGTTACATAATCCTTTCAGAGACATTATATCATAAGGGTCTTGACGGGATGTTACTTAGATGTCTAGAGGAAGAAGAGTCTAAGTTAGCTTTACATGAGGTTCATGAAGGCATTTGCAGGTCACACTCAAGCGGTTTAAACATAGCCAAGAAAATCCTTCGCTTAGGGTATTTTTGGAAGACCTTAGAGAAAGATGCTTGTAACTTTGTCAAAATATGCAGCAAATGTCAATATCATGGTGACATGATACATGTACTAGCATATGAGTTACATCCCTTTGTTACACCATGTCCATTCTATCAATGGGGATTTGACTTGATTGGGGTAATCTACCCACCTTCTTCAAATGGTCACAAATACATCATAACCGCAACAGAGTATTTCACTAAGTGGGTAGAAGCGGTTCCTTTGATCACGGCCACGGGTAAACAAATTTCCATGTTCATCTTGAATCACATCATTTGCCGATATGGTATTCCTCATGCCATAATAATAGATAATGGAAAGCAATTCAAAAACAAGGATGTGGATGAACTTTGTGCTACATTTCATATCATTCATCATTCTTCATCCATTTATTATCCTCAAGGAAATGGACAAGCCAAAGCTACAATTAAGAACATTCTCAAAATCTTGAAAAGATCAATAAATAAATTGGGAAGAGATTGGCATGTGCAAATCAATCCAGCATTATGGGCCTATAGAACTAGCATTAGAACACCTACGGTAGCTACACCATTTTCATTAGTCTATGGAGCCAAATTTGTTCTACCATTGGAGGTTGAAATCCCATCTTTACGAGTATCATTGCAAGGGTTGATAACAGATGAAGACTATAGAGTCACTAGACTTCAACAATTAGAGTTGCTAGAAGAACACCGAGCACAAGCCTATGAACACATGAAAATGTATCAAAATAGAATCTCAAGGAACTACAATAAGCATATCGAACCAAGAGTCTTTCAAGTTGGAGACTTAGTGTTAAGAGAAAACCCAAAGAATCAATTTGACAAAGAAAAGAAAGGAAAATGGGAGGCTAATTGGCTTGGTTTGTTCATCATTGTTCCTTCATTTGGAATGGGAACTTATAAGTTAGCAGATTGTGAAGGAGAAGAACTCCAAGAGCCTATCAACAACATTCATCTAAAGAGGTTCTACACATGAGGGAGACAAAAGAGTATAAAGAGTATCAAATGAGGAGCATCATATTTATTGTACATAGTCAAAGAGATCTTTAAAAATATAAAAAAATTGAAAAAAAGAAAAATACAAAAAAAAAGTACTTTGGTGAAAACCTAGCAATAGGCACCTTGGTAGCAAAAAAAAGTGAAAAAGAAGAAAGAAAAAAATCCAAAGGGTGAAAACTTGGTAAACAAGCACCTTTTGTTCCCTTAAGTCTTTCTTTCCAAGCCACATGTGTACATATTTCATTTCCAACATCCCATTTGTAAAACTGTCATTGGATCCGTCATTTGTGCATAATTCATAATAAAGCCTTTCAATCACATTGTTGCATTTCCTACAGCCCTAAGTTTTTCGCACGATCACATTTATCACTTGGGGGTAGGAAAGGATTGGAAATTTGGTACCAAATGGATTCAATAGTGCTATGTTCAGTCACGTCAGAGAGAGACTTATCAGAGCTTTAGAAAAGTGGAAAGTTTATCAAAACTTTGATGGATATTATTGTTCAAACCCAAGTATTTTGATCCTACAACTTGATCCTTGAGCCTTCATTGAATTTATTATTCAAGATTAAAAAATTGACAAAACACCTTAAAGATCAGAATGCTTGGAAATACTTTTTGAAAATCATGAGACATTGCAAAACATTTTAAGCTTTCTTTTGATAATCTTTATGAAATTGACTTTTATCACATCTTTTGAGCTAATCGAGATGTTTCAACTAGATTAGCCATGATAGAGACATGATATTTTCTTGAATTTGAGTGATTGTTTTAAGAAAGATTCATCAACTTATGAGAGTTCATCTAATGACATGGTCATCAAAGAACCATAGAGGACTATCCCATAAGAAGAAGGATTGACCTTTGCTTGTTTACGCAAATGGATACCTTGGCTATTTAGATCTTCCATATCTTAATACCAAAAATCCACTTGCAACATTGAATCTGTTGGCACCGGTATTCATACTCCCATAGTTTGGTCATCCAACTAGTGAGGGTTGTACTAGTTTCAAAAAGAGATTACCAAAAAGTGATAAAAAATGATATTCATATCATCATGATGTGGTCACTAAGGGTTGTACTCACTTTCTGTTCCCAAAATGCTCAATGATGAAAATTTATCTCCATCGCATTCCTTTGCTAAAAAGCTAGTGACACTTAGTTGCATTGCATTGCATTATCATATTAGATTAATTGCATTTATCATGTTAGATTAATTGCATTTGTTTATGGTTAATTTTCCAAGGAAAAGGGGGTACATTAATAATCTTGGTTAGTCAAAACATTACAAAAGGAGGGGTTCAATCAAACGTCTTACTCTTGGATATCAATTAAACAAAGGAAATGAGAATTATCTTTTGCATTCATGCATAGCATTAATCATTAATCATTATTCATATATGAGAAAAGCAGAAAAAGAAAGAAAAGATTCATTACTCATACATCATTTGCATACATGTAGTTAAGGATAGAATTGCATACATCCAAAATTAGAAAAATAAAAAAAACATAGGGGCATTCATATGCATTTCCATAAAACACTTTGCATCCATACATTGAAAAACAAAAAAACATGTCATAAATCCATACATCAATGCATTCATCTATGTATATCATAAAATAAAACACATTGCATCCATAGCATAAATCAAAGTAAATGCATATAAAACATCATATAGCTACATAAAAAGATAATCTCATAACCAACTCATGAAGAGAACCAAGGAAGTATATTATCATATAGATCATCATAAAAAGTGTCCATCAACATCAAAGATCCATCAAATCAGTATATCAAGATACAATGTCATACAAAGTGATACATCAAAGAGTTCCAATCAATCAAAACAACATGAAACATGATACAAGGACATCAATAATGAGCAAATCTGTCATCCATAATCAAGATCCATCCCCAACACCAGATCAATTTGGACCCCTATCATCCTATCTGTCCTATGAGGGAAGAGCTTGAGAAGTGCTAGCTGTACTAGGTCTCTGATTCACATGAGTCATGAACTATTGCATCAAGAGAGCAACCTAATCTAGTCTACCTACAACAGTAGATATATCTATCCTCATTTCCTACATATCTTGTGATAGACTATCAATGCTAGGAGCAGCTTGTGAACTCTATCCCATATCCTGTGACTGCTGCACCTATGGAGGTACCTGTTGATCCTGTCAAGGCACCTGCTATGCTAGAACCTCATCCTACTGAGCTAGAACAACCCTCTATAACTGAACTAAGGGATCCTGTCCACCAGGAATCTGTCGAGTAGCATCTATATGTACCTATCTCTATTATGTCTACTCTCGATGAGATCTATGCTATCTATCCACTACCACTATAGGACATACCTCAATTGCATCATCCTATCCTCTAGCTATAGCTCTATCCCAAACATGCCCACCTCTCACTCATGGTCCATCCCCTGCTCTACCAATGACCTTAGGATATCTCTGTCCTCACCGTCTCTGACGTCCACCACCACCACCACCACCACCATCATCTCTCTCATCCTGGTCTGGGATATGCTCTGCTAGATCAGTAAAATGAGGAAACCTATTACAAGACCACCAATCCTGATACTCACATGACATACCAACATCTTCCATACTTGGAAGCATCTCCCATTGGTAATATCCCAAACCAGCAATCTGATCACATGAAAACTGGTAATCAATCAGAGGACCCCACATCGATCTCTCTACCTATACATGAGCATATAACACTGCACCCTGAGGCATATCTTGTACTCTACCATACTACCTAGAAACTCTACCAAAGTAGACGTACTCAATAGTAGTAGTAGTATGACCAATCATCTAGCGAGGAGTGAACATATAGGGTAGCTCATCATCATCCTCCCTCCAACACTCACAACCAATGTATGGTTGTCACTGAACCTGATCAAGATCATCTATCTGTCACTGCCAATAATCAAGATGATCCAGATGGTGCTGAAAAACCATACTACTATATAGAAAAGCATATGGGAAACCACATTGTTGAATCCTATCAAAAATAGGCCTAGTAATGGGAAGGTGCTCCCATACCCACAATTGGAGAATAACTACCTCGACTGACAAATAAGCACTCTCTTTGTAAACTACCTCATGTAAATCATGGTAGAGCTAGGAAAGAACACATGAGCCCCAATCAAAGCATTGAGGATGAGCAAGCAAATACTCTAGAATCCTACCCCATCTGACTAAAAAACCATGACCTCACCAATCGGGAAGAAGTAAACCACCGATAAGGGCACCAAGTACCACTGGTAATGTAGGAAACAAAGCAAACAGTGGCCAAGTGATGGTATCATCATCTATGGTATTGTCCCTAAATACTCATTAGCAGACTGTGGAATCATATATGGAATCATAGTAAACTAACTCTCCTCTGCATGAGATGTGTAGCAATCTATACATGTCCTTGAGTGTGATAGTCATGTCTCCAAAGGGAAGATGGAGGGTATTGTGGTTAGAGTGCCATCGCTCCACCATAGTAGTCAACAGACCACGGTTCAGCTGAAACTATAGAAGGTCAAGTAGAAAGCTCAGACCGCATATCTCAATAACATGATACTCAACATCAATAAGTGCTTGACCAAGATCGATGACCCACGATGCAACCGTCTGAATGCATAGAATAGGAAAGTTTTCCAGTTGGAAAAACAAAGGAATCATATCAGTATACCATATCAAGGAATTATCTAAAGTCAATCAGTTCTATCAAAAGTATCAAGTAATCACACCTAATACCATTTATTTGTCTCTGTGTCCTGAGAACAAAGTAAGCAGTATCAATCATATCAGTTTTCACACTGATTGATTTATCCTACCAGACCTATCCTATCAGATTGAAAAATCACATTCATTGGTACCATTATCCTGACATCCTAATAAATTATTTTGTTTAAACACAACAGACCTAATCTTATCATTAGAATTGATCATCTGAAGTTATTAAATTTTCATCAGGAAAAAATCAAGTCCAAGTGAAATTTTTTTTTAAATCCTCAGGTGTGATTTTAATCATTCCATGCAACATTTCACCTTAAGTGGTACAGAAAAGATGTTACATGACACTTTGTTGATGTTATGTGGTAATTACAGTATCAGGCAACATTAAAACCTGCTAGGTGACATTGAATCAAGCCTAGGCGATAATGGAAATCTAGGGTTTCACATGCGTAAACTCATATGTAAAAAGGACTTAAAACCCTAACTTTACGCGACATTGAAGTTTTCTTAGGTGAGAATGAAATTTTTCTAAGTGATAGTTTACTATGTAGAGGCATGAGTAAAAAGCACAGATGTGACATTAAACAGGCTTAAGCGACATCAAATTTATCCTACGCGTGACTTTGCAAATTAGAAGCAACAATAAATGGAAAAATTGCAATAAATGTGAAAAATCAAGTAATAAATGTGAAAAGGGAGTTCATAATGACTTGTTGGAGGTTTGTAGTCAAGTGGTCTAACATAACATCGACACCTCTCGAACCGATGCTCTCTGATAAGGACAACCATCACGAAAATCACCGCAGGACCAGAGCAAAAATCACCAAAGTCAAAAGTGCAAATGAATAGTAAATCAAGGTTTTTCAACCTATTTAAGCTATTTTGACCTAATTTTAAAGGTGAAGTTTGGCTTAGACCTATATTAACCTATCAAATCAACCAAGGCATATTCTTGAATCATCGCATGTCATTAAGATTTTCAAAAATGAAAACATATTCAATAAATCAAACATCATCAAATTTTACAAATCAAGAAATTAATATGTTCTATTTCTGACGAGGCATTAGAGTATCAAATCAAACATCATCGAAAGTTGGGGCATATCAAAGTTTTCATTATTAGAGGCATATCATTTCATGAGTATCAGAGGCAACATATCAAAAATATCATATCAGAGGCATATCAGTGAATCAACAATCAGGACCTAAAAAAGTGATCAGGATCAAAAGAATCTTTGAATCAATGTTCTTCGCACATCAATTCAAAGAGGGGCATTTGTAGACACTAAAAATGGGCAAGTGCTTTTAAATTGCAATAATCTTCAAAATGCACTAATTCAATAAAAAAAGGATCAAATAAAAATGGACATAATTAAATCAAATTGGAAAAAAACAATTAAAGCAAAGGAAAAATCAAATAATGATGTTGAATAATTAAATAAAAGCTTAAAGGGGTGAAAAACACTACATAATTGATTTTAATCAATTAATTGTATAGTTGTTTAATCAAAAATCAAAATGAACCTATTCCCTTACATGGCTAAATTTAATTAATTAATTGAATTTAATTAATCCTAATATCTTTCAACAAAGTTGAGCAACCAATGAGAATTGAGGACAAAAAGACGTAAATCACTCATTCTAAAGTTTCAATCTCATCCACTCAATCTTGTCCTTTTGTCCAAAGCTTTGAGACAAACCTTTAAATTATCCCCCCATTTATGAACAAAGCAAAGTATTTGACTCAACCAAGGGTTAATCATGATTACTTCACTCCACCCCCTACCCTTGGGATTTACTATAAATATGAAGCATTTTGAGAGCAATTCCCATCTTAGAAATTCATTTGCAAAGCATTGTTATTATAGGCAATTGAAGAGCATTCTAAGAGCATTTAGAGAAATTTGCATATCTTTGTATCAATTTGAGCTAGAATAAACATTGTAGAAGCATTATAGCAGCATACATTCTCATTTTAGAAGTGTCACTAGTGGAGATTGAGTTGAGAGCTTCACTTACCACGTCTTTCTAGAGAACCATGAGATGCTATAGATCTTAGTTTCAATTTTAATTAGATTTGCATTGTATTTACTTTGAGTTGTTACTACTTTGATCTTAATTTCATGAAGGTGATTATCATCATCACACAATTAGATATGTCTCTAGTTCATTTATTAGTAATAAACACATAACCTAGTATTGGAAAATGATAAACATATCCATGCTTTTAGTTACTTTTTTTTATTTGAGTTCACCTCTACTTATATGTTGATGATATTTTAGGACATTATGTACTTGATAGACATATGTGACTACTATGCGAGTGTTCTCTTTATCAATAATTACTCTTGGGTAAACTAGTTGCAATAAATAAGGATCTTAGGGTCAATTTAGATGCTTTTTATTGATATCCATGTTCCCTTGTTCAAGAATATGACTTCAAGATCTCCTTAAAAGCTAGGTTCATCATATGTTATCATTATGATTAATGTTCATTTGTGTTTACATATATTATTATGATTATCTCTTTAATTGTTAATTTCTATTAAGAGACTAACCCAATTCACATGATGGTTTATGTTATAGACTTGATCTAACCCTTATTTTGTATTTGATTCATAATATTTTGTATATTGGATGCTTACATATGTTCTTGTATCTATGATCTTCTTGTATGGCTAGGGGTGAAGTCATAGTTACTCACCTAGTGAGATCCACACGATGTCTCGACCATTATAACTATTTGCACTATCTTTTGTATATGTATATGCATTTGGTGATGCAAGTTTGTTGGTACAAGGCACTGAATTCACCTAGCTTCATAGTTCTAAGTGTTCCCTCAAATAATCAATCATTTTTTGTGTGGATATAGTACTAAGGACCTTTCACGAGTCTCCAATTACCATTATCCAATTCAAGAACATTGAGTTTCCTCCTTTGCCAGCTAGTTTTCGGGGTGACAAACCTAGTCCACCTCACCTGGGTCAACATGGTTATAGATAGTGCCTTGTGGATCACTTGCATTCATTTGGTTGTATGGTTTTTTTATTCATTTCATTTATTTTTCCTTATTAAGATGATTCTTAGTTGATATTTTCTATGTTGAGTTTCAATAATTCATGCTTGGTCAAGAGGTTGGCTTGAATTGTTGACTATGATTTACCTTGTTTGATCTGGTGGTTATTTGGATATATTCCATAGTTGATTGTTATGACCTCTTTTGGATAATAGATTTATTTTGAGGAATGTGATATTATTCTATCTAAGTGATATATACTCTAGTAAGTGTGTCTATGTAATAATATGTTGTGATTGATTATTATAAGTGAATGGATTGTAGTGTTTTATATTAGCATATATATATATATATATATATATATATATATATATATATATATATATATATATATATATATATATATATATATATATATATATATATATATATATATATATATATATATATATATATATATATATATATATATATATATATATATATATATATATATATATATATATATATATATATATATATATATATATATATATATATATATATATATATATATATAAGTATTAAGAGTAGTGTGTATATATAGTTCAATGATAAAGTATAATAAAGGTGGTATTTAGTAATTAATATTATTAATTATAAATATCATGGTTGGTAAATAATTAATGGGAATATTTTTTAAGAGTGTTAATTAAAAAACTATGGTAATTATTCAGTCATTATATGTAATATGTTTGTGGGTGGATAAGGTGTATTACTATTAGTATTTATTAATTAATATGATTAATTAATAAATAATGTAAGGGTTTAGAAATTAAAAATAAATAATAAATAAAATAACATTTGGGAGAGTTAATGTTGTAACTATGGTATTAATTACCAATAGTTATGTTTGATTGGTTGAAAGGGTGGTTGTTCTCATACAACTCCTTTCAAAGGTATTAGATGGAGAGAAACTTCATTCTTATAGTATGGTTCCTAGGAGATTTTTACAGGGGTTGGTGAGAAAATTGCAGAGAATAAGTCTTGAGACTCTTTTGAATATTTTTGTTGGATTGTGAGTTTTTACTCCAAATATTTTGTGTGAATGCCTATGGCTTTTTGAGAAAGATTGATTGATTTTGTGAGGATTTTTTCTAGGATGGATTGCATTTGGAGTGGTCTTCCTCTAGAATGGATTTTTGTGGGATTGGGTCTCTCTTGGATTTTTCATGTGAGGATCTACGCAAGACCCAAGGTAGGATCTGTTAGGAATGAATGCTAAAGTGTTTGGCAGCCATTCTATAGTAGTTTTTGTTGCATTCAAGACTATGATTGTCATTGATGTAAACACAGTGATTTATCGAAGACTTGCAGAGAAGCAGACAGAGTTTGGATTAGCGCACGTGGGTTATTGTAGTTGGAGCTATGTGATGTTGAGGATATACTCTTTGATATGTCATATGTCCATGGTTAAGAGCGTAGACAATAATTCATTGATTCATGGAAGTTATGATCATTTTGGTGGAAACGGTGTTCAGATAGTGTTCCTAAGTAGTGGTTTGTGGAAATCGGATGATATCTCCTAATCAGGAAGGAATCTAGTTTTGTGCAGTTAAAGGGAAGTTGGAGACACATTGATAGTGATGTGGATGATAGCACAAACTTTGAGGTCACATGAGTGAAGATTTATTGTATTTGGAAGCTGATAGTTTTATGTAATTTTGGTGTAGCGTGTGGAAATTTTTATTTTATAATTGTATGCCGACTCATTTGTAATTATTTGAGTGTGGTATAAAGGAAGGAATGTATTTCCTTGTTGTAATAAGGAATGGGAATGTAGTAGCATGTGATTGTAATGCAAAAGTGTGTAATTATGATATGGTAGCAGCGGTTGTGATGCTGTATGCATGAAGTGAAGAAAAGAGGTAAGTATGGAAGTGAATTTGTGAAGGAAGACATGTGAAGTACAGAGATCTAAAATTGAGATCTGATGTAATAGTGAGTGCAGTTTGGCACAGTCAGAGAAGAGGTAACATATTATTCTGTTGAGTAATGCAAAGATTATTTGGACAGTGTGTTCAGTGATCTTACCCTGAAGCTGTTTGGGCAGTGGGTCCTCCTATCTTCCATAACTCTTAACAAGGTTAGAATCTTTTAATAGGGATTCAAAATCTCCTAACATGGATTCATATGTACTAAATGTATTTCATAAGACTCCTAACAGAGTCCATCCTCTCACAAGGAATATTCATATTAGTGCATCTTTTATGGGCATCATTCCCACCAAGGTTTACTCTTTGATCAAGAGGTTCCGTAGTCAACATATCTTGTGTCATTGTGTTATTGTGTATGAATATCTTTCTATGGTTGGTAATTATATTGCTTATATGGTTTAATGTTGTTGAAGATGATAAAAGTTATAATTATCTGATAACTGATTCACCCCCCCTCCCTCTCAGTTATCTTGGTGGACTTTACTTTCTAACAATTGGTATAAGAGTGGCAAGTCCTTGAAGAAGAAGTTTAACAGCTTAAGGAGATCCATGGAAAATTTCAGGAAAGAAAACCCTAAGTTTGATGGAGTAAATTTTGACAAGTGGAAAGAAAAGATGAAGACACACCTATTATGTTTAGGACCAGGTTATTGGTTGATTACAAAGAATAATAAGACTATCATTGAAGAGGAAAATCTTGAAACATGTACTGTGGAAGAGAGAGATCTATTCATGTGTAACATACTTGCAAGAGAAGCACTTTTGACAACACTTCCAAAGAATGAGTACAATCAAGTAAAATATTTGAAAAAATCTCATGAAATTTGGAATGCTTTACACTCTACTTTTCAAGGTGATGAACATGCAAAAAGAGTTAGATTACATAATTGGATATGTGCATTTGAAGATATAAGAATGTTGGAAGATGAATCTGTTAGAAGTTATATTGGTAGAATGTCAGAGATCATTTTAGGTATAAAATCTTATGGAGGAACAAAGATAGAGAATGAAGTGATATGAAAAATTTTGAGGACATTGAATCCTATATTTAAGCAAACAACACAGATGATTGAACAAGTGATACCTTGTACAAAAAACTTTACAAGAGAGACTCTTCTTGGAAGATTGGAAGCAATAGAAATGAACCTGAGATTATCAAGAGACTTACATAGAATGGAGACAGCATTTAGTGCTCTTAGTGTTCACCCTACTTTGTCAAGAAGCATCAGTGTGAGTGGAGATTATGTTGGCAGCAATAGATCTAGAAATGAAGAAGGTATTGCCTTGCTTGTGAAAAGAGAACCAGATAGTAAGACAAATTTTAAATGTTGGACTTGTCAAGAAGAAGATTGAAGAAGGTATTGCCTTGCTTGTGAAAAGAGAACTCGACAGTAAGAAAATTTTTAAATGTTGGACTTGTCAAGAATATGGTCATTTCGCATCTAAATGTCCTAAGAGAGTTAAAAAGTACAAAAGCAATTTCAAACCTAGAATATCTAAGGAATGTTATTATGCTAATGATGAAGATCTTGAAGCTAGTATAGAAAGAACTTTAAGTGAAAGTGATACTGAAAATAATGATGACATAGGATTTGTACTAATTAAAGAAGAAAATCCTGAAATTGATATTAAAGAAGAAAAAGCCTTAGTTTCTCAAGTTGAAAAGAAAGCTGATTGGATTGTAGACAGTGGTTGTTCACATCATATGATTGGAGACATGAAAAAGTTTATAAAGTTGAATGAATATGATGGTGGAGTAGTTAGAGTTGGAAACAATGCACCTTGTTTGATTAAAGGTATATGATCTATTACTCTTGATGGAAAGACTAATACTAATGATGTTTATTTTTTGGATGGATTGAAACATAATATTTTGAGTGTTGGATAGTTAGTTGATAAGGGATATCAAGTTTGGTTTACTGAGAAAACTTGTGTGATAAAAGATAAAGATGGAAATCTGATTGGAACTGGATCTAGAACTAGAGGTAATGTATTTCAGTTGAATCCTACTGAGATGACATGTTTGATTACAAAGATTGATGATAGTTGGTTATGGTATAGAAGGTTTTGTCATATAAACTTTGATAATATTGTGAAAGTAAGTACTACACTTTTTGTAAGAGATTTACCTAGAATTATGAAGCCTACTAACATGATTTGCAAAGAATGTGTAATGGCTAAACAGAAGAGAAGTTCTTTTCCTAGTAAGAAGTTTACATCTACAAAGAATCTGGAGATTGTTCATACAGATTTGAGCGGTCCTACCAAGATGAGAGGATTCTATGGAGAAAGGTATTTTATGATTCTTGTTGATGATTTTACAAGAATGATGTGGATTGCATTTCTTAAAGAAAAATCTGAAGCATTTGATAAATTTAAGATTGTTAAGAATAAAGTTGAGAATGAATCTGGAATGAAGATTAAATGTTTAAGATCTGATAGAGGTGGAGAATTTACTTCTAGAGAGTTTAACAACTTTTGTGAAGAAAATGACATTAAAAGACAGTATTCAACCCCTAGAACACCTAAACAAAATGGCATTGTAGAAAGAAGGAATAGATCAGTGACTGAAGCAACAAGAGCTATGTTGTTTGAAAATAATTTGGCAAAGATATTTTGGAGAGAAGCATGGAACATAGTAGTATACACAATGAACAGAGTACAAATTAGAGCAGACACAGACAATACACCTTATGAATTATGGTTTTGACATGCACCCTCAGTTAAGTATTTTAAAATTTTTGGAAGCAAATGTTATATAAAGAGAGATGATGATATTGGAAAGTTTGATCCTAGAAGTGATGAAGGTATATTTTTTGGATATTCTTTGAAAAGAAAAGCATATAGATGTTTCAATAAAAGAACTAAGATTATTGTTGAGAGCACAAATGTTAAAGTTGATGAAAAGTTAAAAATTCAGGAAAGAATGCTTGATTATGAATCTGATGAAGAAGCTCATCCTAAGCCTAATACTGAAACTATTGAATTGTTTTATGAAACTGATAGTGATTTGTTGAATGAAAGCCACAGTGAAGTTACTGAAGAACCTACATCTGAAGAGAGATTTGAGATAGTGACACCTAGCAAGAGTTTGTTAAGGAATCATCCTTTTGAATAGATTATTGGGAGCATCAAAAGGGGATTTTTGACTCAAAATAAGGCACAAGAATAGTTATGTTTGATTTCTCAAATTGAACCTAAGACTACTAATGAAGCTTGTGAAGATGAAAGTTGGACTAATGCTATGAAAGAAGAACTAGATCAGATTGAAAAGAACAAGACATGGGAATTGGTCCCTAGACATAACGACAAGAATGTTATTGGAACCAAATGGGTATTCAAAAATAAGATGAATCAACAAGAAGTAGTAAGAAACAAAGAAAGATTGGTATGTAAGGGTTACTCACAACAAGAAGGAATTAACTATGAAGAAACCTTTGCACCTGTTGCAACAATTGAAGCAGTAAGAATGTTTTTGGCATATGTAGCTTACAAGAAATTCAAAGTGTATCAGATGGATGTGAAGTCAACATTTCTGAATGGAGAATTGGAAGAAGTCTACATTGAGCAGCTTGAAGGTTTTCCTTTAACTCAAGAAGGAGACATGGTATGTGTGATCGATGCAAACCTAATCTATTTTGAAAGGTGTAGACAAGTCAAACATTAGCCTAAACAGTATATACTTAACAAAAGCAAATAATTATTCACAAAGTCATTCAGATTGAGCTAAAACAGATGCACCCATGCACTGTTTGATTTGCTCATATAAAGGAAAGTGGGTATGCTCTCAAAGCACTTGAAGCATGTTCCTAATGCAGATTTGGAGGATTAAGTTTCATGAAAACCTCATAAGTGGCACAATATTGGGTAGAACACCCAAAATTGCCCCTAAGGCTTCAAGAACTCAAGATTATGCAACTAGTATGATTAAGTAGATTTTTAAGCCCAAAATAGATGTGATATGATGCATAAACAGGAATGAAACTAAGTTAATCTATTAGTTCTATACTAAGATGAGCTAAAAATGCTTGAAAATAAGCTAAATTAGAATGATAATGCTAAGTCTAGAGCTAAATTAGCATGATAACAATGCTTGAAATAAAAGGTGAATGGGTATTTTGCTCTTAGAAATGAGGAGTATTTATAAGATTTTGAAAAGGGTTGGGTTAGGTGGTTGAATTAGAGTTTGGGGTAAGGTTAGGGTCAAAGATAAAGATTGACTTCTTCTAGAAGAGTCTAGGCTTTGTATGAGGATGAAGACTTTCTAGAAGAGTCTAAGCTTTGGATGAGGATGAAGACTTTCTAGAAGAGTCTAGGACTTTCTAGGATAAACACGGATTTTAAGAAATAGATAAAGATTTACTTATTTTCAATGGTTAAGTTTGAGGATATTTATTAAAATAAATTTAATAAAAAGGAGGATTAAATATTTAATCTTAATTAAATATTTTGAGTTGGGATTAGGGTTAGAAAATGATTGGATTAGCCTTTAATCAAAATTAAAGAGGGATTAGAAGATTCTAGAAGAGGTTTAGGATCTCTAAGATATTTCTAAAGTTTTGGGAAAAAATAAATAAAATATTTATTTTTTAGTTTTTTGGTCAGTTTATTAATTAAATAATTAATAAATGTTTTTTGAGTTGTGATTAGGCTTAGGAAATGATGGAATCAACCTTTAATCAAAATTAAAGAGGGATTAGAAGATTCTGGAAGAGATTAGTGGTTTTTACGAATTTGGCAAGGTTTTGGGCAAAAAATAAATAAAAAATTTATTTTGGGATTTTTCATCAATTTATTAATTAAATAATTAATAAATAGGGGAATGATGTTTAAATAAGATTTAAACATTTTTGGGAGGGATTTCTTAATTAAATATTTTTAATTAAGATAAAGGGATTTAATGACATAAAAATAAATTAATTAATTAAATAATTAATTAATTAATAAATGATGATGTCATCAAAGATTTTTCAAAAAATAAAAATACTTTATTTTCTAAAAGATTTTTAGGTGTCTACATTTTGCCCCTCTTTGATGCGATGCCGCAAGTGGTATGGCGTCAAAGACAAGAAAATAAGATGCCCAAGGCTAGAATTTAGAGGAATGATGGGTTGTGCCCCCTCGAGAAAATAGCACAAGGAGTAAACGTTGTGGAATTTTCTTGAAAGAAAACAGAGAAGGAAGGACTAAAGGAAGAAGGGAGGATAAATAACCAGACTTTCAAGAGAAAAGATGCATGAGTGCAAGATGAGATGGAATGCAAAATGCAGGATGCAGCTACATGAAAAGATGCAAGATGCAAGATTAATCTATATGATGCAAGATGGGGGATTTAGGGAGCTCCATGCTTTGGATCTTTTTGAGAACACAACCTAGTTTAATATAGCAGCAATAGAGACTTGCCAAGGATATTGGGATCACGAGGTCTTGTCACCAGCGTTGCATAGGACTGACGCTAAAAAGACACGCAGGGTTGCCCCAACATCACACATGAAACCCAAAGGAGGCACGGTGGAAATGATGCTAAAGAAACCACAAACACATGACTAACTCACAGGCAGAAGCAAAAGATCAAAAGACCTTGCCCCAAATTATCCTCATTCACAGCGCACCATGATATAAAGGATCATGGCAACTTTGAGTAGAGGATAATGAGAAGCTGTAAAAAGATTAACAATACCCAAAGGACAAAATCCAAGGTCACAATGATAACTCCAAAAGACAACCTTTGCCAAGGAGAGAGATTTGATTTGACTGATTTGATTGATGGTGGGAAGATTGGTCTGAACATGTGAAAGGATGCATCAACACGGACCAGGTGTGATTGGTGGAAGATTAGGTCTAATAGGAGGAAGGATACATCCTCAAGGACCCACTGATTGATGAAAGAATGAATGTTGTTGTTTGCTGTCAAATGATGAAGTCATAGAATAATCACTGTGATCAAGAATAGTCAACAATTGATGTTGTTGAAGTATGAGGCTAGGTAGGACAAGAGTTTCATGATCAAATACTACTAATGGGGGACTGACAAGGATATGTACAACAAGACAATGACAAGGGATGACTGACACAAAGGATGGGACCTAAAGACACATATGTACAAATGAGCTGAGGTGGAGACACAACTGACGCTATGGTACAAGACTCAGGATTAGGATGTACAAAGAACTTGGGGATGAAGCTGAAGCTCCAAAGATATGCAAGATGATGCCCCAGTTGGGCTGGAAAGCCAAGACGGACTGATGGATGATGTGTCCTAAAATGACACAAATTTGGGAAGGACATATCCCAATGATGATGATTGGATTGAGATCAAGGCTTGCTACAAGACTAAGGATGTGATTGGATTGGTTGGTTTGATCTTGGATGTTGGATAACTAGAAGATATGGATAGTTTTGGAAGATGGCTTGCAATGTTTGGAGATGGATGAATGGCATTAGATTGCATGGGGGTAGCCTATAGCTAGATACCAATGACAAGGGAAGATACCAAGTGATGGTGATGTGGAGGAAATGCTGAGGGATTAATGCTAGAGGAAAATTTGGATTTGGATGGAGGAATTGCTGGGAGATTAGATGGCATATTTTCTTGAGGATTGGATAGAGGAATGCTTGGAGAGATTGGATGGCGGATTTGCTTGAGGGTTGGAAGATGGAATGCTAGAGGAACCGCTGAGGGATCTGGATAGAGGAATGCTTGAGGAGATTGGATGGTGGATTTGCTTAAGGATTTGGGAGATGGAAGATTTCGGATGAAAGATAGTCTCCAAGGAATATGTTACCAAGGAATAAGATGCCCCCTGCTTAGGATAGTTCATTCATTCAAAGGTAGTAGGAGGGGGTACAATTGGACAAAAGATATGCCGATAAGAGGATGAGGAAGGTAGATGGAAGCTAGGATGAATGGATTGGATAGAGGATATGTAGCTGAAAGGTGTGATGGATGCCAAGAAGGTGCCCAAAAGCATGTATACCCGGTAGTCTTTGTTTTGTCATCAAGATCCAAAGGAGGATGAAGGAGGTGAGAGACAAATGGGATGGAGGAGATGTTGGATAAGAGGTGATAAGAAGGGAATGGCCCCCAACTGCAGAAAGGAATTGGGGGGGGGGGACCTATGCATGATGCCTATTTGCCAGGTTTTCACCATGGTACTTGTCCAAGGCGCTTGAATTACCAAGTTTTCACCATTGGACGAATGTTTTTCTCTTTTTCTTTTCTTTTTTTTGATACTTTTCTCTTGATTTTTTTTTTATTTTTTATGGATTTTTCTAATTTTTTGCTGACTTTGTGTTGATCTTTCACTGATATACTGATTGATTTCTGACCTATTGTTGATTCTCTAATTTGGTACTACCTTCTGATTTGATGCTGACCTTCTGTTATTTCTGATGTGTTGCTGACTTTCTAATTTTGTTGACTTGCTGATTTCTCTGATTTGTCACTGACTTTCTTGACCGATCTTTCTGATGTGCTCGGATGTTGGTATAGTTTCACTAGGATGGATGGATTTATGCAAAAGCACAGATTGGATGGGGTAGATGGGATATATGGTGGTAGAAAGTGTTTGTATGGAAGGATGGAAAGTGATCATGATAGGGGGATGTTGTCAGGATCAACATTGGCACATGTTGTGAAGAAGGTGGTTGAAGTTGATGGGATGCGGAAGACAGATGTGGAAATGATGGAGGATTTGTGCTAGGAGATCTTGTAACATGGGGATCCAAGATGGATTGAGGAGATGGAGAAGAAGACTGGGCAGTTGGGGGATTAGCAACTTTGGATGCCATTGTAGATGTTTCTTTTAGATGCATTACATCTTTTTGCTTTAGCATTGGTGGGCCTTTGTGGCCATTGGTATGCATCGGATTTTTCTTTTTCTTTGTTGGGCCTTTGTGGCCATGTAGTGGATTTTGCTTGTGCTTTTCTGGGCCTTTGTGCCCATAGGAATGCTTTAGATTGCTTGATTGGATTTTTCTTTTCTTGAGCATGTTGTTTAGACTAGACATGGCAATCCTTAGATCTTTGTGGATATTTCCCTTTATCCATATTGGATGTGGCATCCAAATTGCGGGGAGCATTGGAGTGAATATGAGGAGATGTGTGGGATGGAGGAAATATAGATGGAGAGATGGAAGGAGATTGGTAGATATGACATGTGGGAATGCACCTTTGTTGATCCTGACTAGGGATGCTTGGATTTTGGATGAAGGACTGAGTAGGATAAGATGAGGGATAATATTTTGGGATGTAAGGTCCCAAAATGGATTTGGAGGATGAAGGAGGAATGTGATAAGTTGTCTTGGGCTGTAATGATGGGGGAGGAGGAATAACATTGTATGTTTTGGAGGAATGATGGGGAGATGTGATGGTGTTTTTGGATGGATGCTTGAATTTAGCTTTAGCTGTACCAACATTTCTGGAGGAAGTGCCTTCTTCTGATGTGTGACCAATTCCACATGACTTTGGATGTTTCTTATCCTGAATGGGCTCTAGATTTCCTTGTTCATGAGCGCCTAGGCCTTTGCCTTGATAATTCCATTTCTTGAGCATTTTATCCAAACAAGGATATTTCTGACTTGGGGAATATGATAAATATCCAGTTTCTAGTTCCTTGATGGAAGATATGAAACTGACTTCTTCTGCTTCAAGCGGATTGCCTTTGACAAATGTAAGTGGTCCAAGTAGATAGAGTGATGGCAGTGGGATAGTTTGGATTGGAAGATCCTTAAGAGGAGAGGATATGATGGTGGGATTTTGACTAGGATTGGGGGATAGTAATGGATCTTCAGTTGGAGAAACTAGGATGATAGGATCTTGGATTGGAGGAATTGGGATTGTAGGATTTTGGATTGGGGGTGATGGAAGCAATAGAACATGTGATGGGGGAAGTGAAGGGATTGGATCTTGATTTTCTTCTGCGAGTATTTCAACATGCTTTTGGACAAGATCTTGACATGGTAGGATTTGTGTGGATAGAGTGATGGGGGATGTATGGATGGACTCTTCAAAGGGGGTGGATGGAAGGATGGGAGATTCTATACCTGTGATATCTGGAAGAAGGAAGAACTCTTCAGATGGTATGGATGGAAGATTCTATAGTTGTGATGGTAGGAAGAGGGGTGAACTCATGAGGCTCATCAGATATGCTTTGGATGATTCTAGGAGGAGGTGATGTTGGTGGGCATTGGATGGAGACTTCAGATGGAAGGGACTCAATGATGCTAGGAGATGGAAGAGGATCAATAAGTGGGATGTATGGAAGATAGATAATAGATGGGAGCGGTGGATGGGCCTCATCAATGATGGCTTCACATGAAGGATTGAAATGGCTTGGCTCTTCATTTTTAGGAGTGGGATTTGTTATTGGCTTCCTTGTGAAACTCCTTGGAGACTTTCAAGGTGAAAAAGGATTAGAAGATGGAGGAAATGGATAGCTAGGATAGTCCTTATATGAAGATGGGATGGATTAAGGGGAAGCTGCTTGAGGGGATGATGGTGCAAACAAGGAGCTAGAGGATGGTGGGGTTGGATAGTTCACATAAGTAGGTTTAGAGGAAGCTTGTGAACTTGATGGACTATTTGGTGAGGTAGGAATGATGGATTGAGGTACAGGATATGAAGCGGATTGAAGGATGCATTTTGCTTGTGGGAAGGGATTTTTGGAAATGTGGTTTGGAATAGAAGATGGTGGATTGAGATAGGATGGTGGATTGGGAAAAAGGATTGGAAGACTTGATTTTTGGTTTTGAAAGGGTTTTGAAGGATAAGTAGATGGAGGGTTTGGATAAAGGATGGGAAGAATAGGAATTTGGATTTGAGAATGATTTGGAGGATGAGTGGATGGATTTTTTAGATAAGGGAAGTAGCGTGAAGTATTTCTATGGGATGGTGGTGTTTGGGATATGACCATAGTAGGAGATGGAGGTATGAAGGATGCATATGGAGGGTGTGTAGGTTTAAGATAGGGATAAGTTGTGGGTGGATAGGATAATGGATTTCCCTTGCCAAGGTCATGAAAGGGAGCTCTAGTGGATATGTGTGAAGGCATGATAGGACATTCTTGAGGAATGATTGGATGTTGAGGGATGTTTGGAGAAAACTTGCTAAGATTTTCAAAATACGCATCCTGATCTACAAGGCTTTCATCATCTTTGGGATATGATGGATTGAGGGGAGAGACATAATAACCAAACTCATCATAATATTTTTGAGACATGCTGACTTGTGGATGAGTTGGATAGGAATGAAGGATGAAGATGGATTGGAAGACTAAGACTCAGATTGGGATGACTAACAGGATCATACTAGGATTGGATTTGGCTCAAGATTGGAAGAAAACTGACTCTAGAGGAAGATAGACAAGGGGATGGAGGATGACCAAGATGACTCTGCTAACCTAAGATAGGAGGAAAGGATGACAAGAGTGGATTGAATATGACTGGAAGACCATGGTTTGAGATTCTGAAAGCTTTGGACATTTTCTAGATTTTGGGAGGATTTGGACTGACATGGCTATTTTGAGTACCTTGAACCAAGTTGTAGACCAGTTTGATGTTTTTCCAATGGCAAAGGATAGATTTCAACAAAGATTTTTAGAAAAGCAATCTCCACAAGCGACAAAGAAACCCTGTGGGATACAAGAAAGATAACTGACTTTGATCTATAAAAAAAGCTCTGAAAAGTGTATGTTCCAACAATGTTTTCACAGAGTTTTTTGACTGTCAAGCACTTCAAGCAAGTCTACTTAAGGAAGGTGAGTATCAAAATCGCTTGCCCACAGCTTGGTACCCCCTAAAAGGGGATACAAATGGTGAGTAATCTTGAGGTGATCCGGTAAACCCCTTGGATCGGTCCTTGCACAAGGATTTTGATACTTTCAAATGTAGATAGGGTAGCCTCTATTTTATTAGGTTTTTAATAGTTCCGTGGAGTCTCCATACCCGGTTATGCTGACCGCCCGTGACTCACTTAAGAGCCTAGCCAAAAATGTTGGGGGAGGAATATTTACCATCCCCAGTCACTGTATTTGGCACGAACGCTCGTAGATGAGGAGATATAAGTTAGTACTTTTTGCCTTCACTTTATTTATATACCAGCCGGGGGAGATACCGGTTTGAGGTCGTTCTCCAGAGATGAAGCACTTTTCTCCCTGGACAAGCCTTGCTAAAAGTAAAACAAGTGAACTTGTCCAAGTTCAAATGTTCTACGTTGCTTACTTTAACAAGGATTTATAGAAAAAGAAAGCTCCTAGATGCACATCAAGCAAGTTCTTTTTCCCAAATTGATTAAGTGATGTTTGAATTTGAACAATTGAAGACACAAATGTTTAGGCTTTGATTTGTTCTTTTTCCAAAAGACTTTCGAGCGTTTGTAGTTGCTTTGACTTGGGCATTCAAGATTGAATTATCATTTTGATTTAGAACTTTGAAGTGCTTTGTTTTGACCTTAAGGCATTCAAGATTGGATTTGCGCTTTGCTTGAATTGAAAAGGAGGGAATAGAGATGTTTGTTCTTTTAATGCATTCAAGATTGGGTTTGATTTTCAAATGGACAATGACGCTTTAGGACTTAAGTTCTTTCCTTTAGTTTCATTCAAGATTTGTTGGCTCCATTTTAGACTTCAAAACAAAGTTTCCTAGATTTAGTTTGATGCGTGAAATTTGAGAAAGAAGGCATTCAAGATTTTTGCAAAATGAAGTTAGTTTTCAATAAAAGCAAAGTTTTTAGGATTGATTTTAGGAACTTTTGCATGCACTTTTAGGATTGATTTTGAATGTTTTTAGAAATGAGATGCAAATTTGAGGTTCTCTTTTTTTTTTTAAGTACCCAAAACTTGAAATATTCCTAATTTTTGCATGAATGCATCTAAAACCTTGATGTTGCAAGGATGCAAATGTTTTGATTGATTTTTCTTGTTTGTTAGAACAAATTTTGCAAATTTTAGTCCTTAACACATTCAAGAATGATTTGGGGGTTCATTTTAAGCACTAAAACAAGGTGTGTATGATTTTGCTTCCTTATGGATTATTATTATTTTTTTTTCTAGGAAAAATTGGCCAAGATCCCGCAAGAAGAAGAAGAAGTAGACGGAATAGAAGAAGAATAAAGACAAGAAGAGGAAAAAGAATTCTAAGCACTCCGTCCACCTATAAGCTTGAAAAATATGAAAACACTCCAAAATCCACCAGAATGTTTGCAAAGAACCTGTGAAGTGGGTCCCACCGGGTGTGCCAAAATGTGATCAATGTGAACCTAATCTATTTTGAAAGGCATAGACATGTCAAACATTAGCCTAAATAGTATATACCTAACAAAAGCAAACAATTATTCACAAAGTCATTCAGATTGAGCTAAAACAGATGCACCCATGCACTATTTGATTTGCTCATATAAAAGAATGTGGGTATGCTCTCAAAGCACCTGAAGCATGTTCCTAATGCAGATTTGGAGGATTAAGTTTCATGAAAACCCCATAAGTGGCACAATATTGGGTAGAACACCCAAAATTGCCCTTAAAGCTTCAAAAACTCAAGATTATGCAACTAGTATGATTAAGTAGATTTTTAAGCCCAAAATAGATGTGATATGATGCATAAACAGAAATGAAACTAAGTTAATCCATTAGTTATATACTAAGATGAGCTAAAAATGCTTGAAAATAAGCTAAATTAGAATGATAATGCTAAGTCTAGAGCTAAATTAGCATGATAACAATGCTTGAAATAAAAGGTGAATAGGTATTTTGCTCTTAGAAATGAGGAGTATTTATAGGATTTTGGAAAGGGTTGGGTTAGGTGGTTGTGTTAGAGTTTGGGGTAAGGTTAGGGTCAAAGATAAGGATTGACTTCTTCTAGAAGAGTCTAGGCTTTGGATGAGGATGAAGACTTTCTAGAAGAGTCTAAGCTTTGGATGAGGATGAAGACTTTCTAGAAGAGTCTAGGACTTTCTAGGATAAACACGGATTTTAGGAAATAGATAAAGATTCATTTATTTCTAAGGGTTAGGTTTGAGGATATTTATTAAAATAAATTTAATAAAAAGGAGATTAAATATTTAATCTTAATTAAATATTTTGAGTTGGGATTAGGGTTAGAAAATGATTGGATTAGCCTTTAATCAAAATTAAAGAGGGATTAGAAGATTCTAGAAGAGGTTTAGGATCTCTAAGATATTTCTAAAGTTTTGGGGAAAAATAAATAAAATATTTATTTTTTGGTTTTTTGGTCAATTTATTAATTAAATAATTAATAAATGTTTTTTGAGTTGTGATTAGGCTTAGGAAATGATGGAATCAGCCTTTAATCAAAATTAAAGAGGGATTAGAAGATTCTGGA
Source organism: Chamaecyparis obtusa (assembly GCA_027943335.1). Classification (NCBI taxonomy): domain Eukaryota; kingdom Viridiplantae; phylum Streptophyta; class Pinopsida; order Cupressales; family Cupressaceae; genus Chamaecyparis; species Chamaecyparis obtusa. The sequence goes on along the minus strand of BSBK01006683.1, from coordinate 30,389 downwards.
AGAGGTTAGTGGTTTTTAAAAATTTGGAAAGGTTTTGGGCAAAAAATAAATAAATAATTTATTTTGGGATTTTTGGTCAATTTATTAATTAAATAATTAATAAATAGGGGAATGATGTTTAAATAAGATTTAAACATTTTTGGGAGGGATTTCTTTATTAAATATTTTTAATTAAGATAAAAGGATTTAATGACATAAAAATAAATAAATTAATTAATTAATTAATTAATTAATAAATGATGATGTCATCAGGGATTTTTCAGAAAATAAAAATACTTTATTTTTTAAAGGATTTTTAGGTGTCTACAGTATGTAAATTAAAGAAAGCTTTATATGGACTTAAACAAGCACCTAGAACTTGGTATGCAAGTCTGGATAAGTATTTGTTAAAATTGGGATTTATAAAAGGTACAGCTGATAGCAATCTATACACAAAAGAAATTGAAAATGGTTTGTTAGTTATAGTTATTTTTGTTGATGAGATTATCTTTGGAGGAGAAGATGAAGCTAGTGAAAAATTTGCTGATGAAATGAAGATTGAATTTGAAATGAGTATGATTGGTGAAATGAAATACTTTTTGGGATTACAGATAACACAAAATAATGATGGTATCTTTGTAAGTCAGAAAAAGTACTTGAATGACTTGTTGAAAAGATTTGGAATGGAGGATTGTAAACCAGTTGGAACACCTATGGTGACTAGACATAACTTATCTAGTACAGATGAGACTCCTGCAGTAGAACAGAAGAAATACAGATCTATGATTGGAGGATTGCAGTATTTGACTCATACAAGACCTGATATAGCACATTCAGTTGGAATTGTAGTAAGATTTCAAGCTGAACCTAGAGAATCACATTATGCAACAGTAAAGAGGATACTGAGATATTTAAGAGGCACAATGGACTATGGATTATGGTATGAAAAATTTGATGATTTTACCCTATGTGCATATACAGATGCTGATTCGGGAGGCAGTGTTGATGATAAAAAAAAGCACCAGTTGAGGAGCATTTTTCCTTGGAGGAAGATTAGTTTCTTGGCTAAGTAAGAAGTAGAATTGTATCTCACAAAGCACAATAGAAGCAGAATATGTAGCAGCAACAAACAATTGTAACTAGATAATTTAGATGAAGCAGCTGCTAAAGGATATTGGAATAAAATTTGTTGAACCTGTTGTTATACATTGTGATAACACCAGTATAATAAGTATGTCTAAGAATCTTGTATTACATTCTAAGACAAAGCATATAGAGATTAAGTATCATGTTGTAAGAGAGAAAGTTGTTGGACAAGAAGTCAGACTTGAGTACATAAGTACAAAGGAGAATATAGCAGATGTATTCACAAAGCCTTTGCCTAAGGATACATTTGAGTATCTAAGACGTATGCTTGGGGTTATGCCCCAACCTACTTTTGAGAAGTGATGCAGTTGGTTGCATTCGTCCAGTAGTATATGAGCCTTATCTTTCTTTTGGACTGGATGCTGGTACTTCCTCTATGGGGGAGTATGTGTATCTGAGCTGAGTCATGAGGACTCTAGTAAATGTATTTTCTAAAAAGTGTCTTTTGACAGTGAGTTGTTGTTGACTTAGTGATGAAATTTCTATCACTGATGTCAATTGGGGAGAAGTATGCATGAAAAAAAATATGAGACATTTGTTGGAGAGAACTGAACAGGATAATGAAGCAAGATTTGATTGATGAAGAGGATTTGAAGAAGCAGTGTTGCAGTATTTAATTTTTGGAACATTGGATGTTTTTCATCTATGTTGCCATAAATTCCAATGGGGGAGATTGTTAGGAATTAATGCTAAAATGTTTGGTAGCCATTCTATAGTAGTTGTTGTTGCATTCATGACTATGATTATCATTGATATCAACACAGTGATTTACCGAAGACTTGCAGAGAAGTAGACAAAGTTTGGATTAGCGCACATGGGTTATTGTAGTTGGAGCTATGAAAAATTGAGGATATACTCTTTGATATGTCATATGTAAATGGTTAAGAGCGTAGACAGTAATTCATTGATTCATGGAAGTTATGATCATTTTGGTGGAAGCAGTGTTCAGACAGTGTTCCTGAGTAGCGGTTTGTGGAAATCAGATGATATCTCCTAATCGGGATGGAATCTAGTTTTGCATAGTTAAAGGGAAGTTGGAGACACATTGATAGTGACATGGATGATAGTGCAGACTTTGAGGGCACATGAGTGAAGATTTATTATATTTGGAAGCTGACAGTTTTATGTAATTTTGGTGTAGCGTGTGGAAACTTTTATTTTGTAATTGTATGCCGACTCATTTGTAATTATTTGAGTGTGGTATACAGGAAGGAATTTATTTCCTTATTGTAATAAGGAATGGGAATGTATTAGCATGTGATTGCAATGTGAAAGTGTGTAATTATGATATGGTAGCAGCGGTTGTGATGATGTATGCATGAAGTGAAGAAAAGAGCTAAGTATGAAAGTGAATTTGTGAAGGAAGACATGTGAAGTACAGAGATTTAAAATTGAGATCTAATGTAACAGTGAGTGCAGTTTGGAATAGTTAAAGAAGAGGTAACATATTATTCTATTGAGTAATGCGAAGATTATTTGGACAGTGTGTTCAATGATATTACCCTGAAGCTGTTTGGGCAGTGGGTCCTTCTGTCTTCCATAACTCTTAACAGGGTTAGAATCTTTTAATAGGGATTCAAAATCTCCTAACAGGGATTCATATGTACTAAATATATTTCATAAGACTCCTAATAGAGTCCATCCTCTCACAAGGAATATTCATACTAGTGCATCTTTTATGGGCATCATTCCAACCGTGGTTTACTCTTTGATCAAGAGGTTCCCTAGTCAACATATCATGTGTCGTTGTGTTATTGTGTATGAATATCTTTCTATGGTTGGTAATTATATTGCTTATATGGTTTAATGCTATTGAAGATGATAAAAGTTATAATTATCTGATAACTAATTCACCCCCCCCCCCCTCTCAATTATCTTGGTGGACTTTACTTTCTAACAGGATCCTATCCTATAACAAGAAACTATGTCTTCTTGAATGTGTGTTTAATAGTGAGATTGTTATTTTGGACTCTTTTTTTAAAGAAATAGGTGAATGAATCTAAGATATTTGTGTATTTCAATATGTTTGGTATTCTTTGAGAGGTTTAATTTTTTTTCAAATCATAATATTAATTCTTGAAAAGAGAATGTGTGAATTTGAATATTGTGAATGTAATTTCCTTCATTTTATTTTAGGACATGTTTCTATTACTAAACTATTTCACATGATGATACAAGGTTTTGGGTTTTCCTATTGGGGTTTTTGGAACGTAATTGAGGAGATATAAAAATCTTCTTCCTCATATTTTGCTTCTAGTACCCTGGACTTGCCTAGTTAATGTTCTTTTAGTGACCTTGTCAAAACTACCCCATTCTAGGCTAACTGTGCAGGAAAATAGCTGAAGTGTGCAAATTTTAGTTGAAGTGTGACAATTTTAGCCCAAGTGCACATAATTTAATTCTAAGTGTGCACAAATAGTGTCCAAGTGTGCAAAACCTAGGTTTTGGTCAATATTTTCCTGGTAAGGTTTTGATCATAAAATACCTATTTGGAAACAATTAATCATTTTATATGGTTTTGATGCAATTTTAGATGCCATGATCTATTTTTAATTAATTTGAGTACTTGATTATGGTTTAGTGGTGTTCAATGGTCCAATAGCAACAAATGGTTTCCTAAACTTGAATTTGAAGTTCTAATTTGATTATGGAACTCATTTTCTAAAATCCTTATGATTTTTGGTTCATGTATAAATATTTATTGATGCATTTTTATGCTTCCTTATGCATTTTGAATCTATCTAGATACTTATATATGGTTTAGGGTTTCTCGATGGATTAGGAGTAGCAAGTGAATACCTAAACCTAATAATGTAATACTTTGATGTTCTTATCCGAATTATGGAATGATTTCATGATGTGATGTGATTATATTATGCATTTTATATGCTTTGATTCTTGGTTAAAGAACCTAGGTGTAGTAGGTGAGTGGATCTCAATGGGGGTTGGGGCCCTAAAGTGGCTAGCTAGGATAACCCATTGTGATTTGTTTAATCAAGTGATAACCCAGATAAATGAACTAGGAATGTGGGGAATACATAATAAAGATTAATTGATGCCTTACCCATGATACTAGTGCTTGTAAATGCTAGGGATGGGAGTGGATAAGGTTCCTTTTTTGTGGGATAGCATGATCAAATAGCCTTGTCCTCATGAAAGGTATCTAGTTATACATGTTCTTACTTGGAGGTCAAGGACAAGAGTAGATAGCTAGGATAACCCAAAGGGTGAGGGATATGTGATGATACTTACCTAGTTATATCCTAGAATATATACTTTTACCTCTGGTAGTCCTGTTTTTGGGAAGGGTTTTTACAACCTTAGGTATACCATAGTTGTTTCTTTTTATATGGGCCTTGGTATCTGTAGACACCGAAAAATCCTTCAGAAAATAAATTATTTTTCTTTTCTGAAAATCTTTGATGACATCATCATTTATTAATTAATTAATTATTTAATTAATTTATTTATTTTTATGGCATTAAATCCCTCTCTCTTAATTAAAAATCTTTAATTAAGGAATCTAGCCTAAAAATGTCATTTGGACATTATCCCTAATTTATTAATTATTTAATTAATAAATTGCCCAAAACCTTCAAAAATAAATTAATTTATTTTTAATTTATTTTTTATCCCAAACTTGGCCAATTTCCTCTAGACCACTAACCTCTTCCAAAATCTTCTAATCCCTTCTTAATTTCGATTAAAAGGCTAATCCCATCTTTTCTAACCCTAATCCCAAGGTTAAATATTTAATTAAGGTTAAATATTTAATTTTCATATTTATTGAAAATATTTTAATAAATATTCCTAAAACTTAGGCTTTTGGAATAAATAACTTTTATTCCATGAAACCTAGGAGAAATCTAGACTCTTCTAGAATCTTCTCAAATCCACCCTCTTCACCCATCCTAATCCCTTTTTTGTCCTAATCTAATCCTAATCCTACCCTTAAACCTTTGTGCAATCCTAACCAAGCTTAAGACTTTCCTAAACCAAAGCAAAGTCTTTCCTTCCAAATATCTCAACCACAAAGCATTTATTGCTTCCCCAAAGTCTTCAAAGCCTCTTAAAGCCCATTCATTGCTCTTACAAGCATTTATTTGGAGAGTTATGAGCTTGGAGCCCCCTTTGTTGACTCCTCTTTGCCCTTCCCTTCATCCACTCACCTTGTGACATGTGTCACCTCCTGATTGGCTGAGAACTAGCACAATCCATGTGCTTCCCTTTGAGTGAATCTTGGCCTCTCTTAAGGATTTCAATCCTGGCCATTCATTCCTCCTACCCCAAGCCTTTAGAAATCCTATAAATACCCTCACTTCCTAAGGCAAATCATCTCTCAACTCTCAAACTCAATAGCAAAGTTATAATGTCATTTTCATTCTAGCATAAGCATAAACTCATCTTTTTTAGATCATTTTCAAGCTTAAATCACATCTAAATTAGCTTAATGGGATTAACATAGATTCATTTCTTGTTTTAATCTTAGTTCATTTATTTAGCTTTGCATATTTGTGTGTTCTTGAGGCCTTTGAGGCAAAATAGGTTCCTCATATCTATTTTGTGTCATTTTGGGTCTTCTTGATCCTCAAATCATTTATCTTGCATGCTCCAAGTGCTTGAGTTTGCACACCCACATCCCTCTATATCTAAGCATATCAAACGGTGCATGGGCGCATCCGTTTTAAGCTTAAACTGAGGTGGCTTTGATTTTAGTTTGTTTACCTTTAAATTTTGATTTGATTATATGCTATGATGTTTGTTTGTCTTTGGCCTTCAAAATAGGTTTAGGTGCACTCTCAAATCCTAGTCTACATTCTGGCACGCCCGGTGGGACCCAAACCACAATCATTTTGATGAAACTATACTTTATATGCTTTTTTTTTGCAGGAAATAAAGAAATGTCACCTTCATGAAAAGAAATGATGCCTACGGCAATTAAATGTCACTTTCAAGCAAAGAAATGTCACCTTCATCAAAAGAAATGTCGCCTACAAATAATTCAGTCACGCCTTCATGAAATTAAATCACGCCTTTGAGGAAAGAAATGATGCCTATGAGCTCTGTTTTCACGCCTGCATAACTGAGAATTTCCTGTGATTGACAATTTCTGTTCCGTCCTGGAATTCTTCTTCTGTCGCCTGCATGTAAAGAAATCACACCTGTAATAAAAGAAATCACACCTCTGGTTTTTTATCTATCACCTTTTAAGGTACAGAATGTCACCTGTAGGAATTAAATGTCGCCTCTGCACTTTCCAGCGTCGCCTATAAGCTGGACAGTGTCACTTTTGGTTTTTGTCTTGAGTTGCTTAAGACTGGTTTTTTTCATTTCTTTCATTACAGCAAAGGTCAAACTCAATCTTGAATGAAACTTAAGGAAATGAACTTAGGTCCTAGAGTGTCATTGTCAATTTGAAAAGCAAACCAAATCTTGAATGCACTAAAAGGAACAAACAACTCTATTCCCTCATCTTTTTCAGTTTTCAAAGCAAGCAAACAAATTCAATCTTGAGTGATCTAAGGGACAAAACAAAGCTTTTTCAAAGTTCTTAAATCAACTCGCTAATCAAATCTTGAATGCACAAAAGGAAAGAACTTGCAACCGTTCGAATCATTTACATTTTGAGGAAAGGAAAAAATCAAAAGCTAAATCATGAGTGTCTTCATTTCAAAGTTCAAACATCACTTAATCAAAATTGAGAAAATGAACAAAATCTGCTTGATGTGCATGTAGGAGTTTTTCAATTCTTGCATAATCCTTGTTAGAGTAAGCAACGTGGAACATTTGAACTTGGACAAGTTCACTTGTTCTACTTTTAGTGAGGCCTGTCCAAGGAGAAGCGTTTCCTCCTCGGAGAACGACCTCAAACTGGTATCCCCCCCGGCCGGTATACAAATAAGTGAATACCAAAAGAATCACTTACATCTCCTAATCGCCGGGCGTTCGTGCCAAACACGTGTCTGGGGATGGTAAACATTCCTCTCCCCCAGCATAATTGGCAAGGCTCTTAAGTGAGTCACGGATGATCAGCATAACCGGGTATGGAGACTCCACGGAACTATTAAAAACCTGATAAACTAGAGGCTACCCTATCTACATCTGAAAGTATCAAAATCCTTGTGCAAGGACCGATTCCAAGGGGTTTACCGGGTCGCCTCAAGATTACTCACCATTTGTATTCCCTTCTAGGGGATACCAAGCTGTGGGCAAGCGATTTTGATACTCACCTTCCTTAGGTAGATCTGTTTGAAGTGCTTGACAGTCAAAGACCCCGTGAAAACACTTGTTGAAACATACACTTTCAAAGCTTTGTCAGAGTCAGTTGTCTTTGTTTGTATCCCGCAGGGTTGCTTTGTCCCTTGCGGAGATTGCTTTGACTTTAACTTTTGCCATTGGAAACCTTTGCCTCAAAATCAAAAAACTCTTTTCCAAGTGATGCCCAGCAAGAACAAACATCTGAAAGCAAAGTTGCCCAAATCCCAAGCCTATCGAGAGCAAAAAGTTATCAAGAAGAACACCAAGACCTATCAAGCCATTATCCAAGCAACCCAAGCAGAAGAGAAGTCCCAAGCCAGACTTGAGAACATTGCCCATAACGCCCGCATCAAACAGTTCGCCTTCTGTTTCTGAGTTAACCATCACTTTGTCAACCTTGAGCCAGAAGATTAGCCAATTTCTTGTTCATGTCTTGTTCCATCTTTGGATCTTGAAATCTTGTCTCAAACAGCCTTGCATCTTAGTTTCATCCTAGTTTCACCCTTTGCATCAGCATCAAAACCTTAGTTACATTTCAAAACATCATAAAGTTGCATATGCATTCATCTTCCTACCAGCATTTCAGAATCAGTCCTTGTCATTTGCACTTGCATCATCCTTCTAGAGCATTGTCCCTTCACCCTTCAATACCTTTTCCACCAGCATCCCCCCATCAGCTTTCCATATCTTTCCAGTAGATCCATCATCCTTGTTCCAAATCTAGAGATCCACCAACACTTAGTGTTCTACCCTTTTGAGTTGTTCCTATCCCTTATCCAAGATCAGAGACCATCATCCTCTTTTTGACACAACGTGTTGTCATAAAGAAATCAAACCTTGTCCTTGCATAGCCATCATCTCGAGCAAGAGATTGGAGTGTATTGATAAGAAACTTGTTGACCGAAGATCATCAGTCTATCCTAGGTTGACCCCATCCATTCTCTGATCCCCCATTTGGGAAAAATAGTAGCTCATTTGTTGACCACTCAGTAATCTTTCACCAACTTTCCACCAGCAACCTATCTTTCCTCCACCATCTTGATCCATATCAGTTCCATCCAGCTTCCATCATCGCCATCTTGATCCATCTTTGCATTTGCATCTTAGAAGTCATCATCTTTAGAAATTCATTAGCTTTGCATCCATCAACGTCTTTTAGTCAAACATCTTGCATCCATTTAGCACTTGCATCTCCATGCCTGTTGAGACCAGATCTCGGAAAAGAAGAAGCATGAATCCTTATCCACCAACAACCTCATCCGATCCTAACCTTTTCACCAACGTCATGATGACCTACAATCCCCAGATCCAAGCCAGTAACCCATGTGAAGATCCAAACATCCCTTCATCCCCGTTGGCAATCCAAGCATTCACAAATCCTCCAGAAAGCCCACCAGCGACCAATGCCCTTGTACCACAACATCAGCAAAGCACATTTACCCACTATCTGCCAGAAAGTACCTCCATCCCACCATCTCTCTATCCACGCATCCCCATGAAAACTATCCAAGTTCCAGCACAAGCATATTCTCTGTTTGTCCAATCATTCCCCGATCCTATCATGCAAACATCCCAAGAGCTTTCCACCATTCCCCTTTTCTTGCAAGGAAGCCTCACCAGTCCCACAACACAAGCTGCAGCGCCATCCGCTCCATCTCCTACCCCTTTTGCTTCATCATCTGCTATGGCTGCCCAAGCCCAAATCCAAACCCAAAGTCAGCTTCCACCTCTCACACAAGATTTTACACCACCACCATTCACAAGTCAAGCAATGCCTTTCACCATCAAAGGAGCACAGTCACCCTTCACCCCCCAAGCACCCGTACCTTCTTCTTTGGGGTTAGCGCAATCGCTCCCCATTCCAACCTCATCTTTCTCTTGGGTGTTTCCTTCATTTTTCTCTTCACAAGCATCCGCTCAACCACAACCTCAACAAGCTCCTTTATCTCAACCATCATTCGTGTCCCAAGCTCCCATTGCTCCTACCATTCTATCATCCGCTGCAGTGCACCCTAACACAAGCTCTCAATGGGGCCTTACGCAAGAAGAAATGAAGGCATGGGGGATCCCATCTCAATCCCCTACATCTATGGTTGCAAGTCAACAAACTGCCTTCGTCCAAGAAGCACAGCAGCAACTACCCCAAACACCGCCGGCTTCAAGCTATTCATGCCAAATCCCAAATACCTTCCAGCAAGTTCCACCACCTCAACAGCCAACTTTCTCCAGCTATCTTACCCCATCATCCTTTGCTTCTAGCTTTCCCACATCTGTTCCACCTCTAAGTAACGCAGGCATGCACCCAACTTATATCAGCCAAACCCAAAGCCAACCTCAGCAACTACCACCATCATACCCGCAAGCAGCATCATTCCAACAGCCTCCCCCACAGCAACCACATGTCCCCTTTCAGTAAACAACCATCATTCCTCAACAATAGCAAGTCCCTTGCTATCAGCTTCAGCAACAAATCCCTATCATCCCCCAGCAACAACAAGTTCCCACCCATCAGTTACAACAGCAAGGTCCAAATGTCCAATATCAGCAAGCAGTCCCACAACAACCGCCAGTTCAACAATAGCAAGCAGCCCAACAACATCAAGAGGTTTCATATCATTTACCACAATATCCCCCCATGCCACACCAGCAATATCCCCAACAACCATTGCCCCAAAATCAGTTCCAACCCATTTATCCACAGCAAGCACCATATCTAGTTCCACAGCTTCCATCACAAGCAGAAGTCCCAGTTCCCTCGCCACTCAATGCTGAGTGGGAAGCAATGAAAAATGCTCTAAAGGAGCTACAAAGTGGAACAGAGAATAAAATATACAAGTTCGAAGAGGTGTGCTCATATCCCTTCGATCGGTCCATAGCAACTATCCCTTTCCCCAAGCATTTTGAGATGCCCAAGTTTGACAAGTATTGGGGGAAAGGAGATCCAGTAAACCATATCAAAGAGTTCTACATGGCGTGCCAAGAAGTGGCTTACAGTGATAACTATCTCCTACGCCTGTTTCCCAAAAGCTTGGGAGGAACTGCTGTTGAGTGGTTTTACAAAATACCACATGGGACAATAAACACCTTTGCTGAACTCTCTGAGAAGTTCATCACACACTATGCCCATAATGTGGAGAATGAGTTGTCCTTGCTAGACCTATGCAACTCAAAGCAGAAAGATGGAGAAAGCCTTGCAGAATACTTGCAAAGGTGGCAGAATCTTACAACCAGGTTATCATATCAGCCGCCAGAGAAGCATCTAACAAAGATCTTCATTGATAACCTGCATCCAAAGCTATCCCATCACATGCGAATGAACTATCTCCAGACATACCAAGACATCAAGAGCAAAGGCATAGGCATCGAGAAAGCTCTCCTAGATGAAGGCACTATTCGTCACTTCAAGGATGATTCCAAGAACAAACCCAACAATGATAAGTCCCGTTATTGGAATCGTAACAAGAATGTTGTTACAGATGGAGCCACTGACACTAAGAATGTACAATTCGTTGTGGCTAGTCCTACACTAGCTCAAACATACCAACCGCCACAAGCGCCCATTTATCAGCAACCACCAGCTCCCGCATATCAAGCACCTATTTATCAGTAGCCTCCTCAAGCTCATCAACCACCTGTGCAACAGTATCAGCAACAATAACAACAGCAACAGCCAGCACGTCAAGGCAATCCTGTTAACACAGTTAACGTTGCCCCAAGGTAGAACAAGCCCAACAATCAGAACAATCCAAAGAGGACTTTCACACCTTTGGGTGAGCCTCTAGATCAGATCTTTTATCGGCTAGCCAAGGCAAATATGATCACATATCCGCCCATCCCACAGAAGGATGACAACGCACCAAAGTCTGATTGGTATAAAGAACATGAATACTGTGATTACCATCATGTGAAGGGCCACACAACATTGAAGTGCATGCGGCTTAAGCATTACATCCAGGATCTCATCGATCGCAAGGAAATCCAGGTCGATGCACCAACTCAAGCCTCACCTAATGCCAATTTGCAAATATATCAAAATGTGTTCCCTCAACACAATACCAGGAAGAATCAAGCCAACGCCAATCAGCCCCAAAATTGTGGCAAAGGCAAGCAAGAAGATCACACAACGGCCTACATCAACTATGACAAGTATGTCGGATGCATAACTCAAGTTGAGCCCACCATCAATACCATCCACGTCAGAGGGCCGGATCGACAATGTGCTGCAACTACCCGCAGTGGTAGGATAACTGTTGTCGGTGCTCCTCCGAGATCAGCTGCTCCTCCAAGGCCAACATCTACTGCATCCACAGCACAGTCTAACACCAGGCCAGCATCAAATGCACGCACAACATAGCATAATGCACCAAGAGCACAATACAATATCATAGAGCATCTTGGGAACATGCCAGCCCAAATATCTATCTTGGATTTGCTCCACACATCACCCATCCATCAGGAGATCCTGGACAAAGCTTTAAAAGAAGGTCATGTCCCCACGAACATTAACCACAACTCAGTTTGAAACTCTTGTGGGACACCTATCAGCAGCATGTGCCCTGTCCTTCAAAGAATCTGATATACCAGATGTCGCTCCTGACCATATTCTTCCTCTCTGCATTGCCGTCATGGTCAGAGATTTCGCCATCAAACGAGTTCTAGTGGATAATGGCTCAGCCCTCAACTTGTGCACATTAAAATTCATCAAGAAGATCGGGTTCACGGAGGCCGACATACAACATGAGCAAATCACTATCAAAGCATATGATAACTTGGAGCGTACCTCTGAAGGTACTATGACTTTGCCTATCCAGCTAGGCCCAGCAATGCAAGATACTCTCTGCCACGTTGTTGATCTTGACCTACCGTTCAATATCCTCCTCGGTCGTCCATGGATCCATTCCATTAAGGCCGTACCATCTACTTACCATCAGTGCATCAAGTTTCCACATCAAGGCACTGAGGTTACCATCCACGCTGACCCTAACCCCTTCTCATACTGCCTTGCGATGGAAACATCTTTCCCTCATTCTACTCATTGTCCTGGAACCGATATTGGTACTTCTATTGCTAGCTCATCCCGATCCCATCGCGATCCAGAGACCATCCTCTCTTCCACCTTATCATCCGTCAAGATCAACAACCAGGGTTGTGGCGAATACAGCCTCAGTGATGCATTTGTTGTAGGAGCTCTTCCACGTGATCCACATACTCAAGGGCGCCCAAGTTGTCAAAACAAGCCTGTTGAAGAACATTATAAGCTCAAGAAAATCGGAAACATGACTTTTGAGTCTCATGGCAACATCAACAGCAAAGAAATGGATCCAGATATTAACAAATGGTTATACAAAGATCCCCCATCACGTGACACACAACTTCTTGAGTACTTCAAAGAGAAATATCCAATCCCCTACAAAAATGTCACAGAACACTATAACTATCAAGGTGGTGGTCTAGGACCACAAGAGGATGGAAACTTGTTTCCTATCATACCATCCCAGAATCCAGAATAGCAAGGACTTGGCTTTAATACCCCTCGCCTGCTTGAACAAGAGCCCAATACCACAACTGTGGACACTAACATGACCAACGTGAACTTTTCGAATAGCCAGGATGACCTCGTGGAAATCAAAGACATCCCCGAAGAGAAAGACATCCGATCCTACGACGATATCTTTGCCGACGACACCCTCTTGGGGACTTCTGTTCTCCAACAACTCTCCATTAACCTCATAGATCTTCCCCTCACAAACCCTGACCTCATAGATTGGGACCAACCAAGCATCGCACACATCGACGAGTTCCAAAGCGCACAAGCACTCCTAGAATTCATGGGGGCATCAGATCCAGCAGTCAACCAGGATCCAACATCAACCTCTGTCTATCAGCTTCACCCAGAAGGATATTTTGGGGAAGAGGCAAGCTTTAGTCGCAAAAATGAAATAGCAAAAGAACATCATGAGTCTTTATGTGAAAACCCCCTTGGGGCACATTCTGATTCCAAAATAGTAAAAATAAAGGGTGTATCTTCTAGCGAAAACCTGGCAATTCAGGCGCTAGAAGATGAAGCCTTGCCTCTTCCCCCTATCCAAGATTATAGACCAGAGCAGTCGCCGATCATCATAGAGGAGACCAAGCCAATCAACTTGGGAACAGAAGAATGTCCAAGGATCACCTACATTGCAGTCAACCTAACAGAAGGAGAAGAAATTGCTCTCAGTGCCTTGCTCAAGGAATCCATCATTAACTTTGCATGGTCATACGCCCACATGCCTGGGCTTGATCCAAACCTTGTTGTTCATCACCTATCAGTAGATCCAAACGTCAAGCCAGTGAAGCAGAAGCTAAGGAAAATGCATCCAAAGGTAGCATTGCTCGTTAAAGCAGAGCTTGAGAAGCTCCTCCAAGCTAAGATCATCAGAGCAATAGATTATTCAGAGTGGATCTCTAACATGGTGCTAGTCATAAAGCCTTCTGGCGACATCAGAATCTGTACTGATTTCAGGGACTTGAACAAGGCATGCCCTAAGGATAACTTCCCATTGCCAAACATAGACATGCTTGTAGACCTCACAGCGGGTCACGAAATGCTATCACTCATGGATGGCTTTTTAGGCTACAACCAAATTCATATAGCGGAAGTAGATCAACATAAAACAGCATTCACAACCCCATGGGGTACCTTTTGCTACAACATGATGCCATTTGGGCTAAAGAATGCAGGAGCAACATATCAGCGAGCAATGACAGCGATCTTCCATGACATGATCCACAAGATCCTTGAAGACTATGTGGATGATATCCTTGCAAAATCCAAAACAAGGGATGAACACCTCAACATTCTAGAGCGTGTATTTGATCGTCTGAATCATTATGGCTTAAAGATTAATCCTAAGAAATGTGTCTTTGGTGTTACATCTGGCAAGCTTCTAGGTTTCATCGTCTCTAGACGAGGCATAGAGATCGATCCTAAAAAGGTAAAAGCAATAACAGAGATGCCTCCACCAAGAAATCTCAAACAGCTCAGAAGCCTACAGGGCAAGCTTCAATCAGTTCGGCGGTTCATCTCGCAACTAGCAGACAAGTGCCAACCTTTTACGCATCTCCTATGCAAAGACACAAACTTCAAGTGGGATCCCATATGTCAAAGAAGCTTTGATAAGCTCAAGGAGTATCTAGCTAATGCTCCAATCCTAGTACCACCAGTTCCAGGATGCCCACTCATCCTTTACATCTCAACAACAGCTACAGCACTAGGGGCACTCCTAGCACAGCATGATGATGAAAACAGAGAATGAGCTATCTACTACATCAGTCGCACTCTTGTGGGCTATGAGCTTAACTATTCACCCATGGAGAAAGCATGCCTAGCAGTGGTCTTTGCCACTCAAAAACTTAGACATTACATGCTTAGCCACACAATCAAGCTCATATCAAAGGTGGACCCTCTTAAGTATCTGTTATCAAGGACAACCCTCACAGGCCGTATGGCAAAATGGGTCATGTTACTCAGTGAATTTGACATTCAGTATATAGATCGCAAAGCAATCAAAGGGAAAGTCATTGCCGATCAACTAGTAGAAGCACCACTGGTGGATGCCTATCCACTAATCATGGAATTCCCCAATGAACATTTATGCATGATTGAAGAGCAGCCCATGTGGAAACTATACTTTGATGGTTCCAACACATCCCATAGCTCTGGGGCAGGAATCCTATTCGTCACACCTCAAGGTGACTATATTCCAAAATCATTCAAGTTGGGATTCCCCTGTACCAACAATATTGCAGAATATGAGGCACTCATCTTAGGTCTCAAAACAGCTATCCAATGGAACATCACAGAATTACAAGTATTTGGAGATTCACAGCTGATTATCAAGCAAGTCCTTGATGAGTATCAGACAAAGGACGACAAATTGCTACCCTACAAGAAACTGGTGGATAAACTGAAAGAGCATTTCCTACATCTACAATTCAATCAGATCCCAAGGCTTCAGAACAAAGCAGCAGATGCAATGGAAACCATCGGATCCTTATTGGAAATACCACGAGACGCATCACAGTATGAATTTCTAGTCGAGCAGCTACACTTGCCAGCTTATGAGAACACCGATGCAAACATGGTGTGTGTCTTGGTTGGTCCCCAATCCCCATGGTACCACGAAATCCATGCATATCTAAAAAATGGTATCATATCTCCCCATCTCACCAATAACCAACGCTAAAACCTTATTCGCAGAGCTTCCCGCTACACTCTTATAGCCAACACCCTATATCGTCATGGGTATCATAATGTCCTATCTAGATGTTTAGACTCAAACGAGGCCATCCTGGCCTTACAAGAAGTTCACGCTGGAATTTGCGGTGCCCACATGAGTGGCATGGTTCTAGCAAAGCAGCTGCTTAGAGTTGGATATTATTGGCCAACAATGGAACATGATGCGTGTGAATTTGTCAAGAAATGTCTCCCATGTCAACAGCATGCCAATTTGATACATGCACCAGCACAGGATCTACAGCCTATTGCACCACCGTGGCCTTTTTCATGTTGGGGCCTCGACCTCGTTGGCTTGATCACCCCCCTCTTTTTGGATGGACACAAGTATATCATAACAGCTACAGAGTACTTTACCAAATGGGTTGAAGCAATTCCGCTCACCCTAACTACTGGCATCCAAATATCCAAGTTCATCCTCTACCATATCATTTGCCGCTTCGGCATACCATCTACCATTTTCACAGACCATGGCACACCTTTTGAAAACCAGCATGTGGATGATCTATGTGCCAGACTCCACATCCATCACCATTTCTCCAGTCCATATTTCCCTCAAGGAAATGGCCAAGCTGAGGCAACTAACAAAACTATCTTGAAAATCCTCAAGAAGGTTGTCAATGATTCTGGTCGTGACTGGCACCTCCAAATCAATCCTGCCCTTTGGGCCTACCGCACTTCTTATCACACTCCCACAGGCACCACCCCATACTCTCTTGTATATGGTGCTGAAGTCGTTCTACTGATCGAGGTTGAGCTCCCATCCTTGCGCGTCTCCATGAAGAACTATACAACTGATGAAGACTATCGTGTGGCCCGGCTCACACAGCTAGATCTGCTAGATGAAAAGAGATAGCAAGCTTACGATCACCTGGTTGCATACCAGAATCGACTCAAAAGGAGTTATAACAAAAAGGTCCATCCTAGACAATTCCAGGTCGGTGACATGGTCCTTAAAGAAAATCAGAAGGTCCTAGCAAATAGAGAAAAGAAAGGCAAGTTTGAGCCTACTTGGCTAGGCCCCTATGTTGTCACCGCATCCTTTGGCTCCGGAGCCTATCAGCTATCAACACCAGAAGGTGAGCCCTTGAATGATCCTATCAACATCATCCATCTGAAGAGGTTCTATGCCTGAACCTGATCCTGCATATATCAGAAAATCCAAAAACATTCAAAAAAGCAAAAAAGCAAAAAAAGCAAAACATTCAAAAAAGCAAAAAGCGAAAAAGCAAAAAAAGAAAATAGAAAGAGAAAATAATCGTCCAACGGTGAAAACTTGGCAATTCAAGCGCCTTGGACAAGTATGTTGGTGAAAACCTGGCAAACAGGCGCCAACATAGTAAACTAAGCTATTTATCTATTCAGTTGTCCTTTCAGCTACCGTCCTCATCCTCCATCCATAACAGATCTCCTAGCAGTTCCATCTCCCCTATCTTCCAAGCATTCAGCTTCCATCTTCCTCCAACCCATCTGCAATCCATATCCTATTCCAAAGCTTTGTACCATATCTTGTACCATATCCTTATCCCTTTCCTGTACAGTGCTTTCCTCCCTGTATTTATCCTTCTTGTCTCCGTCCTAGTGAGAGTCCCGCTGAGTGTGATCTTCCTATCCCCAATCTTGAGCTTCTGTACATATCCCTTGTGCATATCATTCCTCCTTGTTGTACATAGCCTTTGTCCTTCCTGCAGTAGCATTTGATCAAATATCTTGTCCCATCCCCAGCCTCAAAAAATTTGTAGTCCCACTCAAGCCTTGTGCTTCAGCAACATCAATTGTCGACTTATCCTTGCTCATCCTGATTATTCCTTGAACTTCAGCTTTTGCCAGCGAACAACTACACTTATTCTCTCACCAACCCATGGGTCCTTGAGGATATATCATTCCTCCTGTTTGACCTAATCTTCCATCCTGGTCCTTGAGGATATATCGTTCCTCCTGTCCGACCAATCTTTCCACCATCAATCAAACCTAATCTCTCTCCTTGGCAAAGGATGTCTTTTTGGAGTTATCATTTTGATCTTGGATTTTTGTCCTTTGGGTCTTGTTAATCTTTTTGGCTTCTCATTATCCCACCAGGGTCACCACGATTCATTATATCACGGTGTGCTGCATGTGCGGATAATCTGGGGCAAGGTCTTTTGATCTTTCGCTTCTGCTTGTGAGTCAGTTGTGTGTTTGTGGTTCCTTCAGCATCGGTTCCACCATGTCGCCTCTGCGCTTCATGTGTGATGTTGGGGCAACCCTGTGTGTTTGTTTAGTGTCAGTCCTCATCAGTCCTCTGCAACGCTGGTGACAAGGCCTCGTGATCCCAGTATCCTTGGCAGGTCTCTAGCATTGCTATATTAAATCTAGGCTGTGCACTCCTGTTTACACTTGGAGCTATCTGGTCCCTTGCATTTATCATATAGATTAATCTTGCATCTTTGCATATAGCTGCATCTTGCATCTTGCATTTCCATCTCATCTTGCATATCATCCATATTTGTTCTTAGAAGTGAGGTTATTTATCTCCCCTTTCTTCCTAGGCCCTTCCTTCCTCGTCCCGCCAGGCACACTCTATCCCAGGATGTAATCCCTCTTTCTCCTTGTCCCACTGGGCGCATCTTCCATGATTTTGTCTCACCGGGGCATGTATCCTCTTTCTTCCAGTCCACCCGGGCGTCATACCCTCTTCTTCTGATTCTAGCCTCGGCATCTTGTTTTCTTGTCTTTGACGCCATGCCACTTGCGGCATCGCATCAAAGAGGGGCAAAATGTAGACACCGAAAAATCCTTCAGAAAATAAATTATTTTTCTTTTCTGAAAATCCTTGATGACATCATCATTTATTAATTAATTAATTATTTAATTAATTTATTTATTTTTATGGCATTAAATCCCTCTCTTATAATTAAAAATCTTTAATTAAGGAATCTAGCCTAAAAATTTCATTTGGACATTATCCCTAATTTATTAATTATTTAATTAATAAATTGCCCAAAACCTTCAAAAATAAATTAATTTATTTTTAATTTATTTTTTATCCCAAACTTGGCCAATTTCCTCTAGACCACTAACCTCTTCCAAAATCTTCTAATCCCTTCTTAATTTCGATTAAAAGGCTAATCCCATCTTTTCTAACCCTAATCCCAAGGTTAAATATTTAATTAAGGTTAAATATTTAATTTTCATATTTATTGAAAATATTTTAATAAATATTCCTAAAACTTAGGCTTTTGGAATAAATAACTTTTATTCCATGAAACCTAGGAGAAATCTAGACTCTTCTAGAATCTTCTCAAATCCACCCTCTTCACCCATCCTAATCCCTTTTTTGTCCTAATCTAATCCTAATCCTACCCTTAAACCTTTGTGCAATCCTAACCAAGCTTAAGACTTTCCTAAACCAAAGCAAAGTCTTTCCTTCCAAATATCTCAACCACAAATCATTTATTGCTTCCCCAAAGTCTTCAAAGCCTCTTAAAGCCCATTCATTGCTCTTACAAGCATTTATTTGGAGAGTTATGAGCTTGGAGCCCCCTTTGTTGACTCCTCTTTGCCCTTCCCTTCATCCACTCACCTTGTGACATGTGTCACCTCCTAATTGGCTGAGAACTAGCACAATCCATGTGCTTCCCTTTGAGTGAATCTTGGCCTCTCTTAAGGATTTCAATCCTGGCCATTCATTCCTCCTACCCCAAGCCTTTAGAAATCCTATAAATACCCTCACTTCCTAAGGAAAATCATCTCTCAACTCTCAAACTCAATAGCAAAGTTATAATGTCATTTTCATTCTAGCATAAGCATAAACTCATCTTTTTTAGATCATTTTCAAGCTTAAATCACATCTAAATTAGCTTAATGGGATTAACATAGATTCATTTCTTGTTTTAATCTTAGTTCATTTATTTAGCTTTGCATATTTGTGTGTTCTTGAGGCCTTTGAGGCAAAATAGGTTCCTCATACCTATTTTGTGTCATTTTGGGTCTTCTTGATCCTCAAATCATTTATCTTGCATGCTCCAAGTGCTTGAGTTTGCACACCCACATCCCTCTATATCTAAGCATATCAAACGGTGCATGGGCGCATCCGTTTTAAGCTTAAACTGAGGTGGCTTTGATTTTAGTTTGTTTACCTTTAAATTTTGATTTGATTATATGCTATGATGTTTGTTTGTCTTTGGCCTTCAAAACAGGTTTAGGTACACTCTCAAATCCTAGTCTACAGTATCTATCTCCTAGCTTGGGGGAGTGGACCTATTGGTTCCATGTGGTTGGGTTTTTAATATTTATTATATCAAGGGGTTTTTTGTAACATCCCCACCAGGGAACCCATAAGGAAAAGGTCCAAAGTACAAATAAAAGAAACTTATTTTTTTTAAATATCATTACTAAGAACTAATTTGATAATCCTACATATGAACATGTCCTTAAAGGTTCCCTTAACATTTGTTACTAATATTAAAACCATTGATCCAATTATCCAACTTAATGAATTCATTTTCTTACCTAATTTACATAACATTTAGCTTTTAGAAAAGATATGTTAGGAATGAATGTTAAATATATCCTATGGGGGAGTATTAGCAGCCATTCTGTAGTAGTAGTTGTTGCATTCATGACTATGATTGTCATTGATGTCAACACAGTGATCTACTGAAGATTAGTAGAGAAGTAGACAATGTTTGAGTTAGAGAACTTGGGATATTGAATATGAAGCTATGCGGAGTTGTGGAATTACTCTATGATGTGTTATAAGATCATGGTTAAGAGTGCATATAGTAATTCATTTATTCATAGAAGTTATGAGGAAATTAGTGGAAGCAGTATTCAGGTAGTGTTCCTGAGTAGCAGTTTGTGGAAATTAGATAATATCTCCTAATCGGGATGGAATCTAGTTATGTGCAGTTAGAGAGTAGTTGGAGACATTTTGATAGTGATATGGATGACAGGACAACATCCGAGGTCACGTGAGTGAAGAATTATATTGATTGGAAGTTGACAGTTTTGTGTAATTTTGATATAACGTGTAGAAACTTTTATTTTGTAATTCGTATTCCGACTCATTTGTAATTAATTGAGTGTGGTATAAAGGAAGGAATGTATTCCTTATTGTAATGTGGAATGTAATGAATGTAAGTGTATTGTGAAAGCAAAATTGTTGAAAGAGGATATGCGAAGTACTGAGATCTGGTATTGAGATCTGAAGGAGTTGGTGTAGTTTGGCACAGTCAGAGGAGTATTGGATTGTTGAGGTCAGTAATATTTTGGTATTATTCTATTGATAATAAAAAGATTGGTTGGATAGTGAGTTCAATGATCTTACCCTGAAGTTGTTTGGGCAGTGGGTCCTTATGTCTTCCATAACTCCTAACAGAGTTAGAATCTTTTAATAGGGATTCAAAATATCCTAATAGGGATTCATATGTATTGAATGTATTTCATAGGACTCCTAACAGAGTCCATCCTTTCATAAGGAATATTCATATTAGTGCATCTTTTTTGGGCATCATTCCCACCAGGGTTTACTCTTTGATCAAGAGGTTCCCTAGTCAACATATCTTGTGTCATTGTGTTATTGTGCATGTATATATTTCTATGGTTGTTGGTTACATTGCTTACATGGTTAAAATCTATTAAGTTTGATAAAATTTATATTTATCTGATAATTGATTCACCCCCCCCCCCCCCAACCACCTCAGTTATCTTGGTGGTGGACTTTACTTTCTAACAATAGATATGAATGAATAACATATTACTTCCTTCATAAGCTTAAGTACATTTATCTCTTCAACTTTTAGTTTCTTTCTTATTAACCATGACCTACACATAATTCATTTGTGCTCAAAAATGTTGGCAAGTGATGTTTGGAGAGCAATATGAAACACTTGAGGGTTTTCATTTATGGAAACACATCTGATATGGTGATCACATGAAGTTAAGTATGAGTGTTGAAGATATAGTCTTGAAAATGACTAAGTATGGAATCAAATTTACAGAGTACTGCAGAACTATTTTGGACATCGAAGATAGTATATGATAGATGAATGACTAAGTATGGAATCAAATTTATAGAGTACTGTAGAACTATTTTGGACATCAAAGATAGTATATGATAGATGATGACTTGATAACTTAGAGGAAGACATTTTGGGATGTGTATGATCTTTAGTTAAGGTCACTTGTGTTTTGGTACTGTTATCAGAAAGTTATGGTGATTTGGAGACATACGAAGACATAGGAATAGTGAAATAGGGCATATGAACAGTCGTGATGATTAATGGAATATAAGATGGAATGGTAATGTGCTAAGTTAGATAAAGATTAAGGATTTTTGACACTTTGGTAATACAAGATCACTGACTTAGTATTTATTCCTTGCATTATTAATTATTATGTTTTGTATTGTATTTGGGAGCTGAATGAATGTTAGGATACATATTTATATGAAGAGATTTTTGTAAAGCAAGAGGCAGATGTGAAATAGTGATAGCGATGGTAGATGCAAGATCAGAGGTTGGCAGATGATATTGATAACTACAACTAGAAATATCAAAACATAGAAGATGCTTGTTTTGTTCAATCTTGTGTTCAATCTTGAGAACACTTTGTAACTGAAGTATTGATTGTAAGAGTTGTAAGCTCAATCTACCTTTAATAGGGTTTTGTATACCTTTAACATGGTTGATATTCCTTTAATAAGGAAATGTACTATGTAATACTCAACTCCTAACAAGGCTAGATCTCCTAACAAGAATATTATACTTTAGTGCATAGTTGTGGGTACCATCCCCACTGGGGTTTTTCCCTAGCCAGGGTTTCCTCAAAAATAAATAATGGTGTTATGAGTTGTGTGTTATTTTCTTATGTTCTTTTCATTTTTGTAATCATATGGTTTATTTGGAATTGGTTTAAGTTTCATAATAAGTGTTGTAATACTAATTCACCCCCCCTCTCAGTATTACTTAATCCTAACAATTGGTATCAGAGCTTTTTTCCCTTGGAGAGAAAGTATAACAGCTTAAGAGAGATCAGAATAGATTCAAAAAGTTTGAAAGAGAACTTTGAAGTAGCACTTGATGACCTAGACAAAGAAAAGACTGAGAATGGTGAGTTTAAATTCAAATTAAGAAGAGCAAAAGGTTTTATCAAGAAACTAAATGAACATCTTGAAATTTCAAGAAATCAAAGACAAGACCTTATGGAAAAGATCAAGGAGGGTTCAGACAATTACACATCCGACCAATTAAAGAAGCTTGAGAAAGAAAAAGAGAAAATTAATATTTTGATGATTAAAGAGATCCAACACAAAAAGGATGCAAAATACAAAGTTGAAGAAACTCTAAAAGAAGCAAATGTGCAGATAGGAGAAATGCAGATTGAACTTGATCACTACAAGGATAAATTCCTGGAATTAGAGAAATACAATCAGATTACTAAAGGTGAACTCACTCAATCCAAGTTACACATTGAGAAATTACACGAGTAGTGATAAGATTGATGAACAAAGAGAGAGATAGAAACCTAAAGGAGATATGATTGGAATTGGATACAATAAAGGAGAATGTTCTAAATCCCATGAAGAATCACATGGAGTGAAGATTGAAGAAAAACCTACTTTTGAAGAAAGACCTAGAGATCATATCAGACCATTTAGAGGTAGATGTTATGGATGCAACAAACTTGGACACATGAAAAGAGATTGTAGAGGTAAAGACCATTTCAGACCCTTTACTAGTTATTGTTACAACTATTATGTATATGGACACAAGAAAGAAGAATGTGGGAAACCTGATCAGTCAAGAAAAAGGCAAGATTACATCAGAGAAGAATTAGCAACCAAGATCACATGTTACAAATGCAATAACCTTGGGCATACTGCAAGGGTTTGTAAACTACAGGTTCATTAGGATAGAAGACTACCTACATGTTACAAATGCAACAAAATAGGACATATAGAAAAGTTTTGCAGGTATAATGGAATGGACAAAAGAAGATGACCATATCCTATGGTTATAAAGAAGAATATTGGTGATAGTGGTAAAAGTCTTGGTGAATACATGGATGAATTCAAAAATTACTTCAGGAATCTAGTAGATGAAGACAATGGTAAGACATGGAAGATCAAAGAACTTGATATAGCATTGGTTCAAGGAGAGAGAGTAGATGCTACTGTGTCTTTTCCTGATGTTGACATTGCTACATCAACCTAGAAGGCTGAGCATGGCTTTAGGGGGAGAATTGGATGAAGACAAAAGATTATATCTAGCCCCTTATTCTAAGGAGTGAGCTCATGCAAGCTTAGTTATGGTGTATACAGACACTATGTAGTATATATTTTTGATCGTAGCATTTGAAGATTAATATCCTATGAGCGCAAAATTTATGATTGACTAGACAGTATGTGAAGTTGAGCTAACTAAGTTAAGTGAATTTACTCACTTTGTGATGAGTAAAAGACCTCCAAGCAACACACTTTTTCATCATTTGATGAGTAGCGACCAAGGAGAGAAGAGTTAAGAAGCATATCAAACCACTAAGAAGCTACATAGCGTGATCAATCAAAGTGGAAGTTTTGAACTTAGCGTATTCAAGGTATTTAGATCATTTACTCAAATAGGAAGCTATGGATGCACCTATGATATATGATGTTGTGGATAGGCCAAGATATAATTTTAAGAGACACCCCTTTAATTCTTGTGAGGATGACCCAGAAAGAGCCTTTTCACAAACACCATATGGTGTCCTACACATAGAAGATATTAGGGAATACATCCATTGCAAGTATGAGATAATAGGAGATGTAGAGTTATTCAGAGAAATAAGAGAGATGATAGAATTAGATGGGAAAATGAAGGATGAGTTTAAACACTTAGATGACCTATCTATCATGAAGTTAACCCTCATGAATGAATTCAGTGAAACGAAATGGTTCAAGATAATACTTAGAAGAATTCATGACCAGTTTATTTGGATAGGAGAGCAACCTATGAAGATCTGGAGTCAGTTGATTCATGACATTACATGACTAGATAATACTGGAGCTATTCCTGTAGTAGAAAAGAACATCAAGAAATAAGTTAAAACCTAATTCATTCCAAATGGGACAAGAGAGCTATGATAGTTAATGACATATTACAATAGGATGTAAGATTGGTTTCCATGTTACTTGGATACAAAATCTACTACAATAGTATACCTAATTCAGTCTCAACAGGTGTCATAATGATGGCTTATAGGATGGTGAAAGAGAACACCAAACACAATGTATGCGAGATTCTAACACAACAATTTTTGGAAAATGTGAAAATGGTCAAGAAGGATAAGTCTAAGGAATTTAGATTTGGCTCACTACTAGTTCATATGTACATACATATTGAGCATAAGTTTCTTGGAATGCACCCTAGAGCATGGAAGGACAACATACCCATTGGTATTCAGATATCAAAGAGCTACCGAAGACAAAATAGTACATGGGTAGATGGTGAACTATTTTCCATGATCAAGATTCTACAAAGGAAAATGAAGGAAAGATATAGAATCCCTGAGGAATTGGTTGAGAAACACAAGGATACAATATATTTCATGGTTGAAACTAATTGTGTATGTTTTGAAGCAGTTGAACCTAGAGTAAAATGGTGTTACCCCATGGGCTATGAAGTCATTTATGAGGTTCTTGTGATGCAGATAGAACATGTACTTGCATCTGAAGTTGACACATATGAGGAGAGATGGGGAACATATGTAGA